>JAYDZE010563960.1:0-12425 GCA_034509125.1 Monilaria moniliformis | reverse complement strand
CTTCCTGTGCCACAAATCACCCGGTCCGGGTGAATGTTCTGTATTGGTGCGCTCATGTGCACCCGGGCCGGGTGCTAGCTGAGCCACAACGCACCCGGTCCGGGTGATTCTTCTGTTTTGCACCTCTTCGCACCCGGGCCGGGTGATTCTTGAGCCTCTTAACACCCGGTCCGGGTGATTCCTCTGGACTCATTTCCCGTCCGAATTCGCCCGTTTCGCCCGTTAATCTATCTAAGCTGCATCATCTCAATAAACTCGTTAAACTTCATAAAACACGAGTAATTGATTGTAAGCAACAATTTACTAGCACAAAGAAGATAAACACATACAATCAATTACCCGAAAACGAATAACTCTTCGAGTTTATCAAAGAGACAAGTTATAGTAGAAAAAACTTGTGCGATGACCTTTACCTTGATGGTGTCTTGTATAAGCTCACCCACTCCACCATTGGGCTCCCAAGAGGGGTATATGTATATACTATAAGTTATGCATACGTGTGTATGAATACAACTAATTTGTTCGCAGTTCTATTATATTATTAGTGATGCAAGTGCACAATACATTAATGAGGCATAATTGTTTTTACCCACTTTCAATTTTGGAAGATAAAAGTCACCCACTTTTCTTTCAACATACCAAAAACTAGCCAAAATGTAAATATGCCCTTCTTCTTCCCATCTCTTCTCTTCCCAAAACCATAAAGTTGTAGACAGAGGGGGACGTGGGCGGTGCCAGACGATGTACACTGCGCAAGAGCGCTCACGTGCAGTCGTGTTAGAGAAACGGCTGAACGAGGTGCAATGGGTTGAGGTAAGGGTTATGATTATAAGTATATATAACTTCATATTATTTAAAAATTATGTCGAATTAATTTATTTTATGAGAGTCTAATACTATTATAATGACGTGAAAAATAATAATTGATTAAGATGTAAATGTTACTTACATTTATTGTACTTCTTGGAAGATAAAACAAATTGAGAATGCTCTTGTTGACAATTAAATATATTGGTTATTCTTTATTTTGCAAGATTATTAATACTCGTATATAATTTTGTGAAGAATTGCCAAGATTTGATTACAACAAGACATTAAAAATCATAAATAATATGTAAAATGCACTTATTGAAATTGATTTATTTGAGTAATTTTTTTCCGTGCTAACACATGTATTATGTTGCTGGTATATATAAATATGTATGTGCACATTATGAATAAACTTATTAATATGTTTTTCTATTTGCTTTATGTACAATGTCACTAGTGTTTTATTAGTATATATAGTAGAAATACTTCTTATATTTGCTCTACCAACATATTCACACCCCTATAAATTACTTTTGTTGACTAATTTGTATTTACAAAAATAATTTATCTGCAATTACGTTAATACATGATGAAACTATACATATGTATGATATTGGGGTAAATAGTACAACATTCCCTCTAAATAGAAGTTTTAGGACATGAACCCCTAATAGAAACTTTAAACCACATCAACCCCAAAGTTAATGTTAATGGAGCACTCTTTCACCTCGAAATGTTTGGAATAAAACAACTAAACCTGTTGTTCCACTCATGAAGTTTCTTGTTCGAGATGAACCTCTGGTGAAGCATTTTGAGCTCAACCTACTCTTAGGTTCCTGTTGAGTATGCTCATTAGTCTATCATGACAGTATCAATGCTTGGATTATGATGAAGAAAATATTTTTTCTCAGATTACCTAATGGTCTCACATGAATCTAGTTGCTTGAAGGAAATAACTTAGTTTTGAGGGGGTGGGGTGGGGGGTACGATCAGAGGATGTATTATGTATATGTTGAACACTGGCAATGTCCGAATTCAGTGAGGATTGAGTTATAGGTCAAAATAAAATGGTCAACTGCAAACACTAAGTATAAAGCATAGGCTCACATCAATACAATCAAAGCATTAATTTCATAAGTCAATGTCATTTTTCTTATTTATACTCAGTCAGGTAGATTAATCGGTCAATTAGGTGATTGTAAGTTCATTTTCCAATAAATGATAAATGTGTAAGATCAAGGGGTCTTTCCTCATATGAGTTTATTGTATAAGAACACATATGGCTTCTGATGAAAAAACATACAGTTTAAGAGTACAGGGTTCAGTTTTCTTATTTGAGACTATCTCTTCGGGGTTCAAAATGCTCCAATTATATTAACTTTTGGGGGTGAAGTGGTTTATATTTTGTGTGGACAGAAGCAGAAATTGACCAGTATGGTATGCATATATGAAATGAGCTTTGGATCATTAACAAGTGAAGGATTGCATGAATCAGGAGATGATGCTAAAGCCAGAATAGTATGATTACAACCACATGTTTGCATTTGCTCTTATGCAACATTGCTGATACATTGTTTCAGGTTCGCTGCCTTTCCTGATGCATGCCCAAAACATGGATGCAAGGGCAGAGATGCCTTCAACTGATGATCTAATCCAAGTTCTTGAAGATGTTCGACTTGGCTATATATTATCACGATTTAGTCTGGACAGTACATATGAGTGGTCTAGTGTTCTCTCCATTGGTGAGCAGCAACGCCTGGCATATGCTCGCTTGTTGCTTTCAAAGCCAACTTTGGTTCTATTGGATGAATCGACTAGTGCTCTGGATGAAGCCAATGAGGTACATAACAGTTTCCTTCTTTGGTCTCCTTCAGATGTAATTAATATTTCTCAAATACTTGCTGGATTTCCTCTAATGCTAGACCCATTTGAAATGTTGCGAGGGCTATGCTTTTTTTGTTGTCCTCCTTTTCAAAGTTACGAATTTTGCTATAGAATAATCTCCGTTAAATTCATAATCATTGTGATGCACAAAATCTATCAACTAAAACGTAATTATTCATTGATTAAATTAATAATTTACTAATTTATGACATGGATGTACAATATATTTGAAATTAGATAAAATTCATTAAACTTCAACAATCTAAATCATAGAATATGAACTCATGCCTTTAAATTGAGGTCTTATTAAACAAAAGAATAACATGTTGTATGATTCCATTTTAAGTAATCTATGCATCACAATAAAATAATTAGGATCACTAATAACTCTTTCTCTAATCGACAAATTATATGTTGTAGGAGAAGTCTCATCTCTGAAAGCAGTCACTTATGCAATATCGTATCTGCTTAAATCCCGAGTACAATCATTTCTTGCTGCATAAATATGTATATATTATTGTTTAGAGTCGTCTTGACTCATTTACATGCATTGATTTTTAAGTACTTTTCATATTCCCCTTCCTTAAGAGGGCAGTTATGTTGTGTTCGCGGGACTACTGTTTATTAGCTGGAACCAGAATCATCTTAATACAGTTTGATATGATTTTATTTATTCTAGTTAGTCTAGATTTTGTATTGATCGGGACATCTGCCGTGTCTATAGCTATTATCTTATACACGCAACTTGGGGTTTGCAGGCACATTTGTATCAGCTAATTGAAGCTTCGGGGATCACTTTCGTAAGCATTGGCCACAGAAGGACGCTCTATGAACACCATAAGAATGTCTTACATATATGCCCATTGGAACCAACAGATAGCGGACCCAACTGGCGTTTTGAGCCGCTGAATAAGGATTCACCGTACAGTCTGTCCAAAAAGTGAAACGAAGTTCAATCAAGTCTGATACATAACGGCCCTTACTGCCTCCTGTTGGATGGTCTAATCAGGAATAACAATCAAAGGACCCAAGTAAACAATTCGGACCTCTTTCAATCTTTGAAAATGAGGAGCTTGCATTCTAGTTATGCCTGTGTAAAGTAGTGTGGGTGAAGTGTGACCCATATTTGATGATGTAGTAGCATAACAATAGCACACATAATTTGATGAGTATCCATGCATGGTCATGCATGCCCCCCCCATAGAAATCACATCGAGATTGTTAAAAAATGAAGTAGATATGGTTACCTAGGCTAGCATTAAAAGCTTTAGTGGGAAATGATCCATGCATGTGTATTATGATATGTATCTTGGTATTTGTATATTGTTTTGTTGAAGAATAGAAGTTTCTCATTACCTGGACTTTCACTCATCCCGTGAAACTTAATTATGGGATCTCGCTGCACTGATTCTCATGCAATTTATTGTTCATTATCATTTAAGTGTTCGTGAAGGCGACGGCATCAGCATGTATTTATTTTCTTGATTTGCCAAATCCATTTAAATTTCAAAGAATTACAGATGCATATATGTATGTATAAAAGGGTTAGGCGTTATTCCAAATCTGAAGGATTAATGTGAGTTGGTAAAATGATATACATATAGACTATAGTGCGTGTTTGACCAGGTACCGTGGCGCAATTTAAGTGAAATAAATATGTTAAAAGGAGATGAGGGGTAACGTAGGAATCGGTTTGGCCCAGAAACAATAAGTCCACGGACTTTGAGGAATTTGCTTTCCTATTTTCATGCTCCCCTCACGTGCCGTAGGGGCGACTTGGAGCTGCATCCTGCTTGGATTCTTGCAACTCCCTTTCCCTTGGCTTTTCTTTCTAATGCCACATATATAATATTTTATTAAACTTCAATTTTAAATGAAAAATCATATTGCGGCCCATTTCTGTGTGTGCGTAAGAGATCATGAAAACTGGAATGGTGTTGGAGCAATGGAGTTGGTTCATCCATTGCGAAACAACATGGAAGGGATTTGTTCTTCACATGAATTTGTTGATATTACACCGACAAATTTACATCATTTAGTTACAAACAATACATTTGTGTATATATGCTTGGTGCGAATATTGTCGGTTTTGCATTTGGTGTTCACATAATTAACGAAAGGATACTTTCTCTATAACATCAACAAATTATATTTTATTAATTTTTTTGAAGAAATCCACACATGCGCGCGCACATAATCCTTTTTGGAAGACTTGACTCGGAATCCCCGATCTACCAGTTGGAGGGAAACGTCTTACCAACTAAACATCTATAAAATTATTAATATTTTTAAGTAATAGTTTCTTGTGTTTAGTATATAATTATCTTTATATTCTACATTTTATTTATCTAGGCATCAAGCGCTTGGAAACTTAGATTGAAGTCAGCCCCACTTTTGTATCAATTCACATTTTAATTGCATATTTCACGTGAATTTAATTTGTAATTAATGATGTGGTACATACAAACTCAAATTTCCTACCCCATTTGCATTTTTATCAATTTCATTTGTATAAAGAAAACTGGATTATCTCAGGAATTAAAAGACATCTTTGATTTCAGAAACAAACATATAATTGCTTCATGTCTTTGTAGTATTATCCACATCATTTATAATTAATGATATCACACAGTCACATTTGCTAAAGTGCATATATTATTATTACTATATATTATATTAAAGTTTCGATGATATAACAACTTAGTCGGCGATGAATGTGAAGACTTTTCCACCTTTTAACATATGTTGTGGTTTCACTTTTTAATACATAAGCGACACCAAACAGAATTTCAATTGTCTTGACCAGAAAGGAACAAAACATATACCATTTTTTCAGATAGAGGAATTTCATTCATTCTTGTATTGACTCGGATGCTTCCACACATAAAATTAAACCAATGTAATAATAAAATCAAGTTTTTGACTGAGAAAATGAAATAATTGACAGTAACGCAGATTTTAATCAATTAAACGCGGGATAAGGTTTCCCGTTCAACGACATTTTCCCAACTCTTATATTTCTACCCCCTTATTCACAAATCCTCTTTGCATGCACCCACATAATTTATACCTCTCACACAAATTTTTTTACCACCTTTTTTTAATATAATTTACTTAAGATCAATCCTATTCCAGTATTCCAGGTCCTGGCAATATAGGGTAGGCAGAACTTCCAATTTCTCCTATTTTTTTGTTTATTTTCTTTTTCAATAATATTGATCTTATCTTGGCCCTTACATTTGAGTCCGTGTGCCACTCTTTTTAACGACACTCGATTTGTGTGCTCTCAACCGCTGAAATTGGGCAAAACTTTCCACCTGCTTCCTCACTTTGCTTTCTTCAATTTGTCTTCTTTTTTCTTTGCAAACACTCAACACAATTTCCTTGCCCTAAGGTTTGCTTCCTCTTCTCCTCCTCCTCCTCTTCTTCTTCTTCTTCTTCTTCTTCTTGTTATTGCGTGCATACGATCTTCTTTTGTTTCGTCTACTGTTTATGTTCCCCTCCTCCAAATTGTGTGCATAGCTCGCATAACTACACGGAGATGAGAGGAATGTAAATTTTCACTTTGCTCATGAGAAAAAGGTGCCCTTTTCATAAGGGTTTGCCTTGAAAAAGCATATGTCAGCTTAATTTCCTTATTGTTTCTCTTGGCCATGTCTTTTGTGAAGTTGCATATTACTTTCATATTTTAATCTTTTTCAGCAATTAAATTTCTAGGGTTTTCTTGGTTGGGAACACATATACATATATGATCATGTGACAGATGATGCGTTCTCGATCATGCTTGTCTGTAGAGTAATTTTATGGCACATGTATCCTCATTTAACTAGGCTTCGCCTAAAAAAACAAAAAAACTAGGTTTCGCTCGTTTTTTACCTGGTTTTCGAAAGGTGAGGAGATCTACTTTCACTCACACAAAAGATATAAAAGTTGCGAAAGAACATGTAGATCTTGAATTCAAAACATAGAGAATCTTCATCTTCCTCGAGTTCATACATCAAGAAGTGGATGATTAATGTATACATGATTGTATCATCAGAATAATAACTTTTTTTTTTTTTTTTTTTTGCGGGAATAATACTTTCTACATACTGTCAGTTACACCCGTGTATTTTATGCATGTGATTTAATTTTGCTATGTTTATTTGATACAGATAATATATAGATATATATCAGAATATGATGGGAGGTGGAAATGGAGCGCTATCAGTTCCACCAGGATTCCGATTCCATCCAACAGATGAGGAATTACTGTATTATTACCTCAAGAAGAAGGTTTCCTACGAACCTATCGACTTTGATGTTATTAGAGAAGTCGATCTCAACAAACTCGAGCCATGGGACCTCAAAGGTTAGCATTTCTTTTACTTTATTGATTTACTTAATCAATATTCTTTTCTATATATGTAAGTTTACTTATTTTTAGTATTTGTTATGAATGATATGCAGTGTATAATATTGAATATTTGCTATGCATTCTCTGATAGATTTGATCCTCTGTATGTGCAGATAAAATGTTTTAAATAGTATGTAAACGTGGAATACTAAAACTTGATGGACTTATTTCAAATGTTTATTGCTTTAATTAATCACGTTGGGAGAATAAGAACATTAGCAAGAATGATAGGTGGAGAAAGTTTGCCAGATTAATTAATTATTAAACGATCTTGATATTGACTCCTAGAATTTATAAAGTATAAACTGGGAGCCAAATCCATTTATGACTTTCATGGCAAAATAAAGTGGAAGTTATGTAATATGTCACTGGATCCCATAAACTCACAATTATTTTATTTCCCCATGGAGTTGGTAGTACTAATAATATTCATAAACTACTAAGATTAGTGCGATTAAGATGTTGAGTTCATCGAGAAAATGTTGACTGCAAATTTCTGAAAAGCATCCTATGATAACTGTGATGCATAATACTTCTGAGTTGTAAAAACTACAAGAACAGTATATGAATTAATTCCACTAAGCAATTATAGATCTCTATAATTTGTTGGCTAAATTACAGCATCTGTAAGATATAGTATATAAGATGTTGATCTATGCTGTCACATAAAATATCTTCAAGCTAGCGTTTGTTAGTGATTTCTCTTTCATATTATAACCTCTCAAATTAAGGTTTATGGATCTTAGAATTAAAATCGCATATATAACAGTATTGTTGAAATTTATTCTGAAATGAATGCTCAGAAAAAAATGAAAGTAAATCGAAAGTTATCATCTTTAATCACTAAGGCTATATTTATACTTTTGAAACGGATAGTTTCAAGAACAAGTAACCATTTAGAAGTTTCAGCCGAGATAATTTACTATGGTAAATACAATGAGAACTATTAGTAATTAAGCTCAGCCGTATATTCTTTAAATACCACGGCAACAACATAAACTAAAATATAGTTGAAGTAGTTATTAATTTGTATAAATTAGGTTGAGCATGGAGCTTTTCATATGTCTGTTTACCGCACAAGATTGCATGTATAATGCTAATGTCCTATCCCTTGAAAGAAAAATGGTGATGTGATATGTGTAATGTGTGTAGAGATAATATATTAATACTAAGTAGACAAATATGATTACACTATAGTAATCCCTGACATTCATGACCTTTTATGTTTAATATATAGATTTGAGTGGGAAAAATTGAGTTTCGATTTGATAATAATGTATAGATATATGGAGATGAATGTGGCGAGAAGAAAGAAAAGCCATGATATAATTTTGTATTAGTATTAATGTAACATACACGAATGGCAGAGAAATGTAGAATCGGGTCGGGTCCCCAAAACGAATGGTACTTCTTCAGCCACAAGGACAAAAAGTACCCGACGGGGACCCGAACGAACCGCGCAACGGCTGCCGGTTTCTGGAAGGCGACCGGGAGAGACAAGGCAATCCACATGAGCAACTCAAGGAGGATCGGGATGAGGAAAACCCTAGTTTTCTACACGGGGCGGGCCCCCCACGGCCAGAAGACCGATTGGATCATGCACGAATACCGTCTAGACGACGACAACGCTCCTCATGAGATCCAAGTATGTATTAATTTTGTTACATACAAATATTATATATATATCTATATATATATTAATTGTCGAAAACAGGAGGACGGATGGGTGATCTGTAGGGTTTTCAAAAAGAAAAATCTGAGCCGAGGGTTCCACCCGGAGGTGGAGCAAGAAGAGCCGATGGTACCTTTCCATGCAGTGGGTGGTTGTACCTTGGAGCCCAACAATGTGCCATTCAATAATTCGATGCATCTCCCCCAATTACTGAGCCCCGAACAAGCCACCGTTTCGTCCTCATTCATGTCATCGCTTCCACTGGACCTACAGTGCCCGCCGAATCTCCTCCGCCTAACTCCGGGCAGCGCAAGCGCAGGGCCTTCCTTCATTCAACAGGAGAAGCTCTCTGGCGACTGGTCGTTTCTCGACAAGCTTCTCGCCACTCAGCAGACCATGGATCACATTACCAAATGTCAACAGTTTGCGCACGTGGCCGATCTGCGCTTTCCGTTTCCCTATCACGGTCTGGAACACGATTTCTCCAAATTTTCCAAGTAGGCGCGCCCCCATCTTTCGCCAACCTGCATGTTTCCCACTATTTTATCGTCTTTGGACCCCTATTTTACTTTTAATTAATTTTATTTATTAATTAGACACCAAGGGCCCTATCCTTTCCTGAAAGAATATTGTTCCATCAACGCCCTGATGAATTTTGAATCCTAATCAATCATAGGATTCACTTGCTGCTATCAGGTTAAATTTACTAAGTAATTTTGTGATATCCAACGTTAATTTCATCGTTGGTCAGTATGTTAATATATTGCACATATAATTAATCTTTTTTGTAGTTACCCACTCACACACACATTTAGATGACTCGAACCTACAATCTACTGATTGGAGAAAAATGGTTCGACCAACTTAGCTACGCTTGATCAACATATTAGCACAATTTTATTCAACAGTTAATGATGGGCAAGAGTTATTTAAGAGCAAAACAATAATATCCGATCTTTTTCTTGGAGACGTATCATAGATGACCGCCAAGCGAGATAATCTATTCTAAGGTTGTATGATCATCTTTTATGTCCATCAATGAATTTCTACCATGTTCATTAATTATTGTTCATCTAAATTTTTTGCTAGTTATAATTTTTGGTGAAGATATTAATCTTTAAAATACATAAGATGAAAATACCATTTTGAAATAAAGGAACTTGATTCGATGATTAGATTGATTATGCAGATGTTGCTATTAATGTGAGCAATCGTTTCGGCACTTGGGGCACAATCCATAGGTTGGAAATTGGGGTGTAGATTGTGGGCGGTGGGTATTTCTAGCGAGTATAGATTAATTTTGTTCGATTTAGATTTGGGTTCATTGTCGATTAATGTATATATTCTCACATGTTTTGTAATTTAACACAACATTTAAATAGTTACAATAATGTTAACATCTTTAAATATGTTACAAAATTAACATTTCTAGTATTTTTTATCATTGGAAAGTTATCATTTCAAGTGCAATGCTAATTGGAAAAAAGAAATTATCGAGTTCGTATGACTACACTTTGGCGCACCGGCTTCGATAAGGCATGTCATGTCAAATCTCTTTGACAAGATAAATTTGAGGATGTTAATTTTATAATAAATTAAAAGATTAATTGTGAGTCATGTGACATTATCGTCACATTTTTAAAATTGTTTTAATGAATGAAGGTTCTTGTTTTGAATGACAGTTAACCCTTAAATTTTAATATCAATTTTAGGACTTCTCTTTTTGTTACTCGAACGATCTCATTTTTTAAAATTGGAGAGCAAATTGGGAATTGATGAGGAAAACTTTTAGGTCTAGTTATGTCTGTTTGAGTAATTTAAACGAATATGGAACACAAGTACAAAAATATTCAAAAGTAGAATATTAAATTATAAAATTAATTGAAGGTCATGATTGTCGATTAAAATTACAAATAAATGTATCAAACTATATAAATTTCCTTTAATACTCAACAATATGTTCTATAATACGTTTTCATAAATTATCTGCCACATCACTAACCACGCCTATTTGGTATCACTATTTTTTTATTCTAATTTATCTTAAATTTATATATTTTTTTACCTATAAAAAACATGAAAATATCAATAACAATTATTTTCATAAATCATAATTAAAACATATTAAAATAAGTTAGACATGTTAGTAAATGCAAACAATATTTCTAATTATTGATAAATAATTAAATAAAAGTATTGCCACTTACAAAATTGCAAAACTTAATTTCACATATGCAAGATATGAGCATGTGTATGTATATCTATAATGTAAATATATATTTATATTTACATTTAAATTATATATATATATATAGGGCTACAAAATCGGATATCGGGTTTCGGGTAATACCCGACCCGATACCTGCAAATGTCGGTTTCAGGGTCGGGATTGGGTATTGAGGGCATGGAAGATTCGGGTATTGGGTAATACCCGATCGGGTATCGGGTACCCGAATTACCCGCTAATTAGCTCTCCAATTAATTAATTAATTAATTATTTATTTATTAGAAATAGGTGGAAATTTGAAAAAATAAAGAGAATATTTTGATTTTTTTAAAATTAGAATGAAATGTAAAAAAAGTGTTGTAGATTCTTGAACTTTGTATATTTCATGGTTATTGGTTAGGTTAGATAAAGTCACTTTGCATCCTTTAGAATATACATTAATGAAAATCATACATAAAAATTAATATTTCACGAATTTGGAGAAATACAATATAATAATTTGTCATTGTTATTATGTAAATCAATACCAAATTCATTGAAGAATAATTGTAGGTTCATAACAAACATTCTTAATGATGATAAGAAGAAATTAAAAAAAAAAAAAATCGGGTGCGGGCACCCGCCGGCGTCGGGTACGGATACCCGCGTCGGATATTTGGATACCCGATTCTTGAATCGGGGTCGGGTGCGGGTGCATGACAGGGGCTGATTTCGAGTACGGGTACCCGCAGGTACCCAATTTTGCAGGCCTACTAGCCATAGGTAGTGAATATAGGAAGGTTTAAGAAAATCAAGGACATATGACGTTACTAATAGAGTGGTGCTATTTAACCATGACGTAGCATGTCATAATTTCGGGTTAAATAAAAAAAAGTTGATGTGTTAGTGGTTTAGTAAAACATTTTATTCCTTAAAATGCATAACTGTCTTACAACTATTATACCCTTTATTGAAGTCAAATCATCACCTCTCTCAAATAAGTAGAAAAGAGTAATGATGTAAAGAGATTTGAACATTACATAAGATTATCAATTTTTGATTATTTCTTTATTAAAATTTACAAATATTCTCTTTTATGGCCAGCTACGGCTGCTTAGCTTTATTCTTATTGAAATTTGCGAATATTAAGAAAAGTTAATGAATAACAACAACAAGGGCATCCGCCAAAGAAATACAGGGCCAACTCATTATGGCTGCTTAGCTTTATGGGATGATTTTCTCATGATATGCGATATTGTAAGTGACGTACTATTAAAATCTTATAACTGGATAATAAGTTCTTTTGCAATGACTTCGTAGCTTCAGTGAGGTCCTTTGTCTAAATGTTTCATGTTTGAACTCCTAATAAAATATTTATTCATCTTAATAGTTCGTAGTATAGTGCATAGGAACATAAATATATTTAAGGTAGTACTTGTGGATTACAATGACGTGTA
>JAYDZE010563949.1:0-12427 GCA_034509125.1 Monilaria moniliformis | reverse complement strand
TTTTGGTGAGGATATTAAGTTATATTTGAATTCCATAATTGTAGGAATAGATTGATATTTTTAATAGATATATATATATCTTTCTAAAATAGCATAAGGATACATTAGTCAAAACATAAAATATAATTATGGAAAATAAAAATATGGGTATTATGGCATAGAGACATTATGTCAAAAAATCATTTTCCTAATTGAAATTCACTAATAATTCAAATTCAACACAGCTTTGGAATAGATTATATTCTATCTACTGATTGCATATGTTATTAGGAATATTATTAACAAATATTTTTAATTTATTATATATGATAATATGATTGATTATGGTGATTGGAATTCGTTTATTTTCCATATATATACTTTCGACATAGTAATTTAAGTTGGCCATGATTCATTTAAGCTGGCCTCGATTTGAATATTAATTGTCAATTGATTCGGGATGAAACATAAAGTTAGCTTGACAGATATGTTGTCTAAAAATTAGTTAAAGGAAAACTAAGATACTTATATATCTTATTAAAAATCATTATATTCTGGAAAAGCAATAGCTTTACATTCAAAAATAGATTATAAAAATTTCAATTTTTTTACCATAATAAATATTTGAAGAGATGTAATTTGGTCTACGAGACATGTTTTCAATATTCTGCACAGTCGACAAAAACATACGTAAACTTGAGTCAACCGAAATACATTTTTATTCCACTACAATTGAAACTTTCAATATCTTGAAATCTACCTGACAGGTATATCTATTTGACAAGATTATCGTGGTAGACGTACCTTTAATTCAAAACACGCACACATACACCACGTGCACACACATGAGTCATTTGCATAAAAATCTTTTTATTGTGATAATTGTGAGAAATTTGCAGTGAATTTAAATTGCACTAATTTATAGTAAAATAGTTGCACTACTAAATTTATAAATAATTCATGATATTTGTTGAGCATAGAATTTAGTAAATTATTTAAAAAATTCGTTGCAGAATTCTCATAAATAATTTTTTAATTATAATTGAATCACACTCTATATATATAGGGGAGAGTTTATAATAGAAACCAATTCCTATGTGTTAACTAGGAACCGTTCTAGATCCTAGATTTACACTAATTGAACGTTTGAGATTAACTGTGAATATTATAAAATCATCCCCTGCTTAAGTTGTACATATAATTTGGTAGAGAAAGATGGGGGTAACTAACTGGGTAAGTGTAATTACATTTTTTTACTTTCAGCGCCAAACTATTTCGTTTACGTGGTTTTATGAGTTTTTGTTTGGGCTAGTTTTTCCTGTACCGTAGTGGTTTTTATTTTTATTTTTGTTAATATTCAAAGTTGGTATCCTTACTGATAACTTGCTTAAAAATACTATTCAACGTTTGTTTTTTTCTTTTCTTTTTGTTTTTTTGTAATTGCGGTTATGTGAAACTGTATATAAAAATAATATGAATCGCTAATTATGGTCCTGGCCTTGCATAGAAATTCGTATGTCTCCGAATGTGAGTATTTAATTTTATATCTTTATTGCTAAAATAAATGAGTCATACTAATATATATGACCGTAAGCAATTAAGAATAACGAAGAAAACAATCAAGATTGTTATAAAACATAGATTTGTATAATGTAAGCAACACTCCACAGTAACAATAAGCAATAAGCTGACTTGGAAAAAAGAAGAATCTAGCAAATTCTTATATGGAAAATGAGAACAAGCTAGCTAGTAATATATGAATATATAGTGCCTCTCCAAATTATTTGCTTTCATGTAGGAATTTTATTTTATTTATACTAATAAATTCAGTTGTTGTTATCCAAAGAATTCAGTGAGCCAACAGTCTATGCATGCACTGACAACGATATTGAAAATCGACATAAAATTCCTATTCTCTGAAAAAAAATACAATGTGATAAACAGTCGTATATGAAAAAGAGTGAATAATATATTTATACACAATTGGAACTCTAAGTAAAATAGCTATATATGATATGAAGAGTATTTGTGTAACATATGAGAGAGAGAGAAACAATATAGTTTAACACAATTAACACTCTAATTAAAAAAATGAATAATCCGGTGAAGATATTTGAGTAAATTATATATAGTAAGTTCTTTTTATCACGGCAATTAAAAATAATTTAGTACCAATTGCCTAATTACATGGGTATCAATGAATAATTTGTATTGCCAACATGTACAATATTAACCCCATCTCTCTCTAACTGAAATGATATTTAGCACTTACATTTTCAGTTGATCTAAAACGTTCAATTAGTGTAAATTTAGGATCTAGATTGTTTCCTAGTTAGCACATATAGGGGAAAGCTTTCATTTGAGATCTCACCTATATATATATATATATTGTAATTAAATCTTAATCATTTTTTATTGAATGGACTAAGACCAAATTACAATTAACCGCCAGATTTAGAGATCTGATGGACACCATTTGAACATGCGGCAGCGCTTATTTCTTTAATTAAATCTCTGAAGGCTATTATGGTAAATAATCAAGATTCACACGTTCAACCAATTGAAAAATTTATGCATTCATGCGTGCATATTAAGAGGAAATTGATTTGGTAATATATTTGCAGATATAGACGAAGATTTATGATTTTATTTTGGTAATTAACTCCCATTTTGTATTGTAACAAAGATCTGTGAATCGGTTTTAACTCCCATCATGAAAAAATGATAGCTACTTCTTATGCTAATGATAATCTCAAATTATGATAATGATATGTTCGAACATATATGATGATACTAATTTTTGGGATCATGATTTATGTCCACACATAACGATATGGTTAATGATGATTAATGATACATTCGTCTACGATTAATGGTAACTTCTCCCGATAATGATACTATTTTCTTCTAATAATGATATATTTTCTACTATTAATGATACTTTTTTTCGTGTGATAGTGATACTTTCTTCATCTGATAATGATACATTCTTTTTCTGATAATGATACTTTCTTCTGCTGATGATTGTCATAATCATCATGATAATCACCCTGTGAAGAATGTCTCGCGATATTTTGGGTGAATGACTTTTCAAATTCCAAAAATGGTTAACAAAAAGGAGAAAGTGAGTTTCAATAATGTTGAGTAGATATTTCGTAGAGTAATTACCGCTATTATTATAGTAACTACCAAAAATAAAATAATTTTTAATGTTTTTCACTTTTTTAACCTTATAATGATACAACTCCATACCACTAATGATGTTTTTTCGAGACAAAATCGTGATCGTCCATTGTAAAATCTAACGGTTTAAAATTGGTCTTATATAATTATACAATTAATAATACGTGGGTACATACTACTGCGCCCTAATATATATATATTAGATGATAAAAAGAAAAACGACACTTTCATTTGATAGTGACACCAATATTTAGCACTTGCCTTTTTCCACGGAATCAGAATTCGACACATACATAAAGGCGAGAAACTGGAATCACACACTAAAACTTTTTTGACGAGCCCAACTTCAGATATACTACTCAAAAAGCATTTTTCTTTTTATGAAAAATATAATCTCCTGATAATTACTATGCCAATTATTAAAGATGTTATCGAAAGAAAAAAAAGCTTCTTCTTGCTATAAAAAGAATACAATTATTGCCTAAAAAACAGAGAATATAACACATGTAACATTTGTCTTGATATATATATATATATATATATAAATTTTGTTTGAAACTCTGCATTCGTAGTTGTAACAAGTGGATGAATGTGGCAATTTTGGAATTCTTTTTTCTTTGCATTATTGGGTGTAAATTAACAGGTAGGCTAGGGTATCTAATTATCGATGAGTGTTATGACTGTTTAGAGCAATTAAAACCAGTCATGCATCTTTTTTGGTCTTTTCATGCTTGTCCACGTAAAAGGGATCATGTAACAGAAGTTCAAGAAAAATATTTGCATTTTGCTCTCTTGTTTTCGTGAAAATGTCAGCTTTTGGCTTTACTTTTTGCTTTTCCTAATTGCACCTAACATCCTAAATTTGGTAATTATGATAGGTAATTTTGTTTGTATATATATATATATATGCTCGCAATTACAGTAATTAAAAGTAATCATCAAAGCAAAAGAAATAAAAAAGAATAACTTACCTGATCAATGCAGTAACAACATAATTATAAAGTATGTCCTATTTTTCCTGCTATTTGGAAATACTTTGAAAATAAATTAAACATGCCGCTATTATTTTATGTAATAAATATCTTGACGAGGTAAATGAACTGACTAAAGAATTAAAGTAGGATCAAGAATTACATTTGTGAAAATCTCAAATAATTCCAGGAAAATTAGGTCAAAATCTATTCCGATTATATAATTAAAGCTAGTTGTAATTTCTAAAGGGAAAGGGGTATGATTGATTATTAATTAACGGACCTTATTAAGTAGAACTTATTCAAAATATCCAGCTCAAACAAGTTCTAACACATGTCTGCCTCCAGTAATGAGCCTCGAAGAAAACTTACTTTCATAAACAGCAACCGAATATTAGATTTCCTATTACATTTTTTTGTCTTATACATTTGATGTTTCATATTCATATAGATGCAATGCCTGTACTGAATAACATTACGTGTCTATATATATATAGGACGACTAAACTAAAAATTACTTTTAAAATATGAATTATGAACCATTAATTAGATTTGGAGCATATATTAATTCATTAGAAAATTGTATGAATTCAAAAATCGAAAATTGTCCACCTTTGAGATTCGAACTCAGAACCATGAATTCATCGAATAAGATGTATAATGAATCCATCGTAAATATTCATGCATGATCTAAGAGTTAAAAATGATTCATAGTTTATAATCTAAAAGTGGTTTGTAGAATAACATCTCTCGATATATATATATATATAATACATAATCCATTTTGCTTACATAGTAGACATGTGACGTGTATGATGACATTTTAGTAATAAATAGAAAAGGTGAAAAAAGGACTTATAGTCTTAAATCTTAATTAATGGACTTTACGAAGTCTGTCTATTTGACAAGGCACAGCGCGCAATCCATTTCCCGTGCATTTTTTTAAACTTTAAAGCTTTGTTTCCTGCATGTGACGATCTTCCCCTTTATATATACCACAATCCCCATTTCACTTTCCTCATCACTTCCATTTCCACTCTCTTGTTTCTCTCTCAAGAAATGATGCCTCCCGAGCAAGAAAATACTACCATCCAAGGAGTTTCCGCAACTAATCTGCCCGATAAATCATCCGCTCAAACCGAACCGCCCGGTTCAACCAGCAATGTCAGCCCCTGCCCGGACCACCACCTGGACCACGCAGCTCACCCCGTCCGGTTCTCGGTTTTACGTCAGTCTCTGCATCCCGTCACTCTTAAGGTAGGAAGCAAACACCGACAAAATTACAATTACATAATCAACCATTAATTTAAATTAATTAATTAGAAAATTAATAACCATCTGACATATCTTGACCAGTTTGAAGAGGTATCGTATTCAATCAAAATAGCGAGCAGCCAAGGAGGCTGCTGCTCCTCATCAAAGCCGAAGATAACCCGAACCATAGTGAACGGGGTCAGCGGCACGGCCCGGCCCGGGGAGCTCATGGCGATGCTGGGCCCCTCGGGCAGCGGTAAGACCACCCTTCTGACCGCCCTGGGCGGGAGACTGCCCGGGAAAATCTCGGGCAGCATCACGTACAACGGGTGCCCGTTCTCCAGCGCCATGAAGCGGTGGACGGGCTTCGTGTCACAGGAAGACGTGCTCTACCCGCACCTCACCGTGCTCGAGACGCTGACCTACGCCGCCCTGCTGAAGCTGCCGAGCTCCCTTACGGCGAGGGAGAAGGCGGAGCAGGCGGAGATGGTCGCGGCCGAGCTGGGGCTGACGAGGTGCGGGAACAGCGTGATCGGGGGCCCGTTGCTAAGGGGGATATCGGGCGGGGAGAGGAAGAGGGTAAGCATAGGGCAGGAGATGCTCCTAAACCCTAGCTTGTTGCTCGTGGACGAGCCGACGTCGGGGCTTGACTCCACCACGGCGCAGCGGATCGTCGCCACGCTGCGGTGGGTGGCGCGTGGAGGGAGGACGGTGGTGACCACTATCCACCAGCCGTCGAGCAGGCTGTTCAGGATGTTCGATAAGCTGGTGGTGCTGTCGGAGGGGAGCCCTATTTATAGCGGCGGCGCCGCGAGAGCCATGGGTTATTTTGCTTCTATTGGTTATGAGCCAGGGTTTAATTTCGTCAATCCGGCTGATTTTCTCTTGGATCTTGCTAACGGTAAGAATCTCTTTTGTCGTACGTTTTGCATTCGACTAGTTAGGTCAATTCACGAGAGTAAGTAATTATTATATGTTGATTGTCTATTTTAGAGTTTACTAATCTTATATGATCTAATTTACTAATAATACACACACTTGATTAGCATTCTTGCATTATTCGATCCATGTATATTATATAATATTTGTTTTTGACCTTAAAAGTTTAAGAATTACGTATAATATTCTTTGTTGGACTCAAAGAATAGCCTTTAATTTGATTCTGTATAATTGCGAAAAGCTTGATTTGACATAAAATTTATTCTCCAATATCGTATATTTTAATCAAATAATACTTCTTCTATATAATTTTCTCACCTTTGTGACCTATATTTATTTTGTTTAGTTTTAGGTGAAAAGCCTGTTGCTTCCACGGCCACCCCCTCCAAAACCACTAGAAGAATGAAACGATAATTATATATAAATGAAAACTTGAAATCAGTCCAATTTTTCCACACGAGGCATGAATTTAAATTATCCAGCTAGATATACAATAATACAACTTTTACTTTTTGGCCAACTGCAAAATATTTGTTTTATTTAATAGAAGATCCGATTCCTGTATGTAACCTTTCTTACCCAAAAAAAGTTCAACTCCATAATTGCCAGGACTCCACTTTATACTGGCCCCACTACAAGAGTAATTAATTAGAAGCAAGAACAATAAATCCAATCATTAAACAAATAATAATTTGCACTAATCCACTTTTAATTACATCCGTGTAGGTGTCACTCCAGATCCAGGACAGGAAGACGATGATCAAAATCAAGAATTTCACGGAAGGCAAGAGATCCAAGATGATCTTCAGTCAACCAAACAATTCCTCATTTACTCATATAAAAAGAATTTACATCCTCTTCTCAAGGAAGAAATTCATCAGCAAGATCAACACGACTCCACAAAATCATCATCATCATCAAGATGTATGTAAATAAATAAAAATTAAACTAACTATAACATTATATATACACATCGTATACATATATGTTCCAATATTGATTTTGTGTGTATGTGCAGGTTCAGACAATCAATGGACCAACAATTGGTGGTTGCAGTTTAAGGTTTTACTAAGCAGAGGATTAAAAGAAAGAAAGCATGAATCGTATTCCTGTTTAAGAATGTTCCAAGTCATGTCCGTTTCAATCCTATCTGGACTTCTATGGTGGCACTCCGACGCCAATCACATTCAAGATCAGGTAACTAACTATATTAACTACCAACTAACTAGACATTTTAGTACAACCTTGTAACAAAAATTAATAATCTTGTTTCAACAAGTAGGTGGGATTGCTGTTTTTCTTCTCAATTTTCTGGGGTTTCTTCCCTTTGTTCAATGCCATCTTCGTGTTCCCGCTAGAAAGGCCGATCATCGTGAGGGAGCGATCCTCGCACATGTACTGCCTCTCGTCTTACTACATTGCGAGAATGGTTGGTGATCTACCGATGGAGCTAGTCCTCCCGACCATATTTGTGACCGTGACATATTGGATGGGTGGGCTAAAACCCTCCCTCATCACTTTTGCCCTAACCCTAGCCGTCATCCTACTCAACGTGCTCGTGGCCCAAGGTCTTGGGCTAGCCCTAGGCGCGGTCTTGATGGATGTGAAACAAGCCACAACACTGTCCTCGGTGTTGATGCTTGTGTTTTTATTAGCAAGTGGATACTACATTCAACACATACCAATGTTTATCGACTGGATGAGGTACATCTCGTTCTCCCAGTACTGCTATAGACTCCTGGTTGGGGTGCAGTACTCGGAGAACGAGGTATATGAGTGCGGATTTGGGTTGGGAGTGCGATCGTGCAGGGTGTATGACTTTCCCGCCATAAAATCTCTCCACATTCATAACATGGCGCTTGATGTGGCTGCCTTGGTGGTGATGCTGGTGGGGTTTAGAATTTTGGCTTATGTAGCTTTGAGGTTGGGACATCAACGCTGACACACACTAGTAGAGAGAGTTCTAGAATTCTCTCAACAAATGTATCTAAGTTTATTTACTTGTATTCTTGATTTAATTCGGGGATATAACTTAATTTAATTGTTTGTCACATGTTTTTGTTCCATTAAATTTCAAAAGAACTTCGATATATACTTTATTCGAGATTTTCCCCTAAAATAAATTTAAACTTGTGCAATGGGCCCTATTAGAAATATGGGCCTGGGCTGCTTAGCTTTTAAACAATGTTCGGTAAAGTAGGCCCGAACTGAAGAGTCGGAAATGGGCTGTCTCTTACGAAAAGTATTTGATTGGTAAGAAATACAAGACTAAGTGATAAAAGAATTCCAAAATAAGGAGTTCGCAAGAACATATAGCCTAATGAAACACGAATATGAACACGAATATAATTTCAGTGTCGATAATATTAATAAGGTTTGAAATCCTCTGTATTTATACGTACAAATTTATTGAATAGAATCCAACAGTAGAAAAGAAAAACACTGAAGCAAGCTGAGACGAAATTCTTCATCATCAACTTGCAAGAAAATATTATTTTGATTTTTCTAGTTGGATTAATTAAGAATGTAGGAATAAGTAATATTCTATGAGCAGCAGACTCAATCTTGATCATCCACTTCATGGAAAGGAAGTGGCACTGTCTTCACCGCTCTAAATTTGCCTGCATTATTCAGATGCTCATTCTCCAATCTGAAAATTCAACAAAAACAACAATCATTTTACAATATGTAACAATCTTGATCTGTGTGTGTGTGTGTGTATAGATAAATCTTGATATATTTATGTACCTATAAAAATTCCATTGACCTCTTCTTACAACTTCAAGCGCTGCTAAAACCAGCATGGTTACTCTGTAGTCTACGCTCCCAAAATTGTAATGAAACACCGATTGCAGCCATGCTAGCCGCAAAACGAGGTTCAATCCCTGCATTCATCAAGAAACATGAATATTTTGTCAAGCAAGAACCATCATTTATAAAAATAAAATTGTGCTGTTAATCTTGTGAAGAAGAGGCAAATACCATTGAGATATAGTAGATGAACTTTTTCCTAAGCATGAGTTCATCTCTGAGCCATGGATTCTTTGAGTTGAGCTGCAGCAAGCCCCAGTCCTTGACAAAATCCCAATACAGTTGGTAGAGTGTTGCAGCGCTCGACACCACCACAACGAGGCAGAGCCACCCTGCGCTCTTCTCCTTCTCGTACGCCACTTTGGCTCCTGCAGCCACCATTGCAGACACATATTTGCCTAGGTTCACTAGGTGGCTTGTGTGCCCCTCATCAAACCATCTTCTTGCACACTGCCAAACAAAAAAAAAGGATTTAGCGTGTTTTTGGTGAGAATCTTGTTGAGTTTTTGGAGCAGGATGAATTAGGTCTAGACCTGCATTGCTCTCCAGTAATATGGTAGGAATGAAACTGCATAGGCGAGGTCTCTGTAGTAGGTGGTTCTCATGCAGTATTGGTAGTCCTGAGTTTTGTAGCTCCCTGTTATGTAGTAGCACGCGATGTTTTCCAAATCTCTGAGCATCGGCACCTAAGAAAATGAACAGATTGTACCACGTTAGGTGTGTAGAATTCGTGTTTTTTTTTTGAAAGGTGTAATATATGCTCAAACTTATACCTGGCTGCAGAGTTGATCTGCCATGTAAAAGTCCAGCATTACAACCTTGTAGAGAGGTGATAACATGATGTTTCTTATTACAGAAAGGAAACAGTAGCGGCTAGACTTGTACATTATGTTCAAGGGGCAGACTAAAACTAAGATGAATGTCTGCAGCAGATGAGATGATTTTCTGTAATTAGTACTAAAAATGGAAAATTTGTCATGATTTTTGGTCGTGATGTTCTAGAAGTTACCAGAAGCAGAAGGCCCGGAATGGCTTGAACTTGAGCATAGGAGTAGCCTTTAGCTACAAGGGATAGATGAACAAACAAGACACCTATCACAGCAGCCATTGATGTTGTGCAGATCAAGAACATGTCGTTGTGCTTCAGTTCTTTCGTCTGTGACTGTTCAAAGATGAAGCTGTAGTTTATTCGCGTCTTTCTCCACATGACCATGTTGCATCCGTAGAGGAATAAATGAAGGAACAAGAGGCTAAATATGCTGCAAAATTAGATTTGAAAGTTTAGATATCTCTTAGTTGAGTTCATAATGAATCAAAATTAGTGATCTTTTTCATCACTTGCCTAAGGACTGGATAGACAGTTTCCATGTACATAGCATCAGCTTTAGGTCGATACATCCCAGTCATATGCGCCATGATAATGTATCCCACAAAAAGTGCAATAAAACAACCAGTGAAAAGCCCTGGTTTGTGACAGGAACAAGCAAAAGATCAGTTATAATTTGACAGATTACATAACACAAATTCTTGAAATAGATCAAGTTATTTTAGATTTTTCATTAGTATCATTTCAAGTTTGAAGGAACAGAGAGAGAAATTCTGCTGTTATCTGTCCATAGCAATGCATAAAGTTTCAACGTTTTTTGTCATTCAATCAATAATGGCTCAAATGACTTTTCTTTATTGTCCACTGCCAAAGAGTGGACCCTATATGATCCTTTTTTATTTAGGATTTAATGTCTGATTCATGGTCATCACTTTGTCTAATAGTCACAAATTTATGTATCAATCTTTAATTTTGCAACGACAAACAGCTGATACTTAAAGATCTCCACTACAAAAAGTACTCAAATAAAAGGAAACCATTAGTTTTAAACATTATCTTGCATTTCTTCATCTTTTCAGTTTCTTATTTATTCTTCATTAGGTATAGAGTATAGCTAGAAACTTACCGATGAAAAATGTGACAGAATGCGACTCTTCTTTCTGAGCCGGTTTGAGGTATTTCATGGCCTTTCTTTTATTATCGTCAGCAAAATGCTTCACAAAAAGCTCCTCTACTTCATCTGCTAGCTTTAAAACCTGTCATATTAGTGAAGCTTAGTTTAGATTTCAGACAGATTTTGACTGTAGTGTGAGACAAGAATATCTCAGACAACATGAAATGGGAATCTAGGCAATTGCTAAACACACACACACACAAAAAAGGCCCTCAACAAACATATCACCCTTAGTACTGTCCAAAAAATATCAACTGCAAATCAAATCATCTTCCAATTAAGAAAAAAAATTATTGTTGTTTATGTTCACCTGATATTTACCAGATATTGCAACTTTTAGGATTAGAGATTTACCTTGTCTGAGCTGTTGAAATAAGAGCTCTCAACTACTTTTAGGTAAATTGGAAGAACTTGTTTATTTGTCACCTGAAAAACACATAAAAGTGGTGTTGGCCATACTGAAGAAGAAACGAAGGAAATAATGTGCGTCCACTGAGCTGAAGATACCTACTTTGTCAAATTTCTTTAAAATCTTCACAAAAGCAAGCATGTTCAAATTCCTGAAATAACACAAACAAGATATGTTTTAACAGCTTTTTGTTTTTTATGTCTAAGAGCAGGAACAGATTTTAAGTAATACCAAAGATGATTATACCTATAGGTCTTGAGGTATCCTAATCCTTTATAAAGCTCAATGAAAGCCCCCCTGATCATTTTTTCTGCATGATGCAACTTTTTTTTGTTAATGTGCAACTTATTTCCGTTCACACCACATTTTTTGGAGGACTGATTTACCAAATCATCCCAGAGAAGGTACGAGATAGCTGAGAATGTTCGTGTTGGATTTGTTAGAGGGATGTGGATTCTTAGGTTCTTTCCGCGGAAGCTCACAGTTCTGTCTGAAAAAGACCTCATTTTCCTGTCCTCTTTCTTGAGTTTACATGGCTTCCCTACTTCACCTGACATCGGAGAGTCCGAGAATTCAGCTCCAAGTTTGTCTACTTCATCAATCGAGTTCTCCATCCCTTGCTCTGACACCTCTTCGTCTACAGCCAAACAGAACAAATCAACGACATCAATTTTAATAAAAAATAAAAAATCAAGAATGTGGTAAAAGAGTTGTCTGATTATTACCACATGATATGGTGCCTGAAACTGAATCATCCTCCTTAGATTCCTCTGCAGAAGAAGGGCCTTTACCGCGCTTTTGTTGTAGCATGGTTTTGAGTTCAATGAGAATCTCCATTTGATTCCTCAAAGAATCACCCCTCTCAAGAAACTCCTTTTCCT
>JAYDZE010563938.1:0-12428 GCA_034509125.1 Monilaria moniliformis | reverse complement strand
AAATTTCTAAACTAATATGTATTATACATATTCTTTGAGAGAGGTATTTAGAGGGTGTATTAGTAAATATACATTAATCTTCATACTATTTAGTCTTGCAAACCAAACATGTTTTCAATTATATATAAAAAGTCATGCCAACCAAACAGCTTTGTAATGGATGTTCTCATGGGATGCTGCCTACCTGTGTAAATTTAAGGTCACCTCTATACTATCAATGGGTACTATTTTGATCGTACAATGAACTGGCTACCAAAGAAGTCCAAAGGAAAGAGGAAAATAGGGAGGGGAGGGGGGAGAGAGAGAGAGAGAGAGAGCGAGGCGGCGTTTGCAGATGCAGTGGACATTCTGACCACAAAAAGTTTCGCTTGGGGTGCGCTGCAAAAAGCAGCTGAATGGTGGGCATTTTCCATATCTATTTGCATTCCAAATAGATTTATATGACGATCATGATAAGATTCTCCCCACCAACACTACTTCAAATTAAATATTGCATTAATAGTTTAAAATGGAATGGTTTACTTGGTCAACATATATTATATATTTTTAGAAAAATGGTCAATATATATTTAAGATGTAACGGCTGTGAATATATAAAACATTATCGGTGTAGATGTATTTGTTTTGTTTTTTTTTGAAAAGATAGTTATGAGATTAATTAAAAGTTAATATAAAGTTATGATATATATGATATTTATTTATTTAAAATAATACATATAAACATCACATCATTAAAATAAAATATACGTAAAAGTTGGAAAATCTTGCCGTGGGACAATTGAGAAAATATGAAAAATTATGACTTTATTTTCCGATTTTAAAAGTTTAGAAATTGGTCAGTAGTCAACGCAAAATTATGATTTAAATGACAATTATTCTTAATAAAAATGTTTGTCATTGATGGAACTAATAATTTTGAACCTCAATAATTATTCTTATACAATTTGCTCATCGTTTGGTTGTATATCTAATCTATTACGAGAATTTGTTTCTCAACATTAAAAATTAGTGATACAAGTATATAATAAGGTTAAATGAACGTCTAGGTTTCTAAACTATTAAATTCTGTTAGTTATGCAAAGTCTCTAAATTTTGCTATTATATATGTCTCACTCGGAAACACGTTACATTCAATAATTTTTCATATATAAAAAACAAATTCACATTTAGGGTCAATGTACTTATCTCGACAACAATAAAAATAAAAATGATATTGTCATTTAGCATGATATAATGATGGGGATCATAAACCTTTTCAAAGTCCAAACCTGGCCCTCCTAATAATTAAGGGAGTGGACCATTATCTAATGTATAAAAATTCTAATAACTTCTACACCCAGAAGTACGCGACAGATGGTGGGGAATGAAATATATGCATGCAACCTACAACTGAAAATGATAGGACTTTTCTTATGAGAAATGCTTTATAGAAAACGAAATTTAAATAATAATTATTAAATGAGATAGAGAAAACTTTGCATCCACAAAAATCAATATATATAAGCCCACCTGATTTTGAATGTTGCTTTCTTGAAATAGATGTAATTTAGGTTCCTCAGATTGTAATTTGTTGGCACATAAAGAGCCTAGTCTTAATTGTGTTCCATAATTTCCAGTGATTATTCGAAAATGTTAAGCTGTCCTATGTTGAAATTTACAACATACATTTGCTTGCGTGGATATTTTATTATGTACTTGGTGAGTTTGAAGAGTAAATTTCACGATAATTCGTTAATTACCATTGTGTAGTGAATCGTTTATGAGTTTTATAATCACATCACATCAATGGGTTTGATTATCATAAACGTTATCTTATATATAATTCACTCATGCTACTATAAACTTATATTAGCCCCCTACACTAATTATGCTTTAGAGCCCAACATTAAAAGTAAAATTTAAACCTAACCCCCATCAGAATTGCAATTGCACTCGATTGCCAAGATATATATGTCCCAAAATATCTAAAACGAAACATAATAAGTTGTCCCTCCTAGTGAGGTTTAGAGGTTTACTCCCCACCATTTTTGTCCTCTAACGCCCTCCAAAAGAAAGGACGCGATGAGACGAGACGAGATGAGACTAGTTAGGGGGCAAAGGGACTTTGGCACATAGCCAGAACAACATCAAGAAATCGTCGATGCATGGACCAGCCGATTAGGATGCCATTGGTTGCCCAATATGCAATAAAATTCGAAAGCAGAGATTCTAAAGGGGGACGAAAAGAACAGAGAAAAGTCACCAAATATACATAACTTAGATGGTATATAATCGCTGCAAAAAGCAACACACTTTTTTCTTGCAGGTTCTACAGGAAAAAGAAAGTGGAAATTATAAAAAAGAGAACCAAAAAAAACACACTTTGATGAAAAGTATAATGATATGCAACTTTTCATTTAGGAATTTGAAGTGGGCACTTTTGTCACTCACAAGCCTCTCCTTGGAGTGAGGGATTCGGGCTTTTGAATTTTATGAAAGAACATTCAGACATCAACACATATTACATTACATTTGTTTGCCAGCTTTCGTGTCGTTCATGGATAAAATAAATAATATATATATATATATTTATATGTAGATAATTTATTAATTATTACACCATCCTTTCACAGGACCAGGTTTGATGGGGTCACTAATCAAAACCCTAATATCCAAAATTCAGTTTTCATCAGATTAACCATCCACAATTTTGTTATTATTTTATCATTCTAACTTATACTATTTATGAATTTCAGTCCTCCCTTTTCTCTCACCACTTAACAACACCCACAATCCTATCTACACCTGCTTAATCAGTCCGTAAACCGATTCCACGGAGCCCTCAATTGACTAACCGAAACCGAAACCGAAACCGAATGCTAATCAGTTAGCTCACTAATCGATCGGTAGTCGGTTAACCGATATAACCGATCTAGTTATGGGCCTCCATTTTTTTTTTCAATTTGCGCCAAAGAGGAATTGATCCCTTGACCTATGAGTAGTTATGGAAGACATTATCCATTGTACCACTACTGCATAAATTAAATTTGAAATATATTTATATACAAAAGCTGTATAGAGATCAATACAACGAATATTTAAACATCAACATTCATAACCTATATTAACTATTAATATAACCCGCTTAAGATCTAAAAACTAAATAATCGAGATCAAAGGTTCAACAAACACAACAAAATTCCAACTTTCCAAAGTCTCAAACCATACACAAGACAAATTCAAACCATTAAAGTCTTAATGCAATCTCCACAAGTTCAAGTTCAAAACACGAATTCAAATTCACAAAACAACTTTCGATTTTCCAACACAAATTCTAAGATATGGATTGACTTTGAGCACTCGAAGGTGTTGCCATACTTGTATTCCCGTCTACAATTACTCCATCTTTTCGAAGTACCGCCAACACTATAAATAAAATAAATTAGTATAAGTATACAAATATAAACAAAGATGTCACTTGAACTAAAATTAGAATAAGTATAGAAATAAAATTGAAGTAAAATACTTACCATCTTCATATTATTTTTCCAAAACAGTATCTGGTATATCTTCTTTGTCTTGACGAAAGACATCACTTGAAATAGATCTTAACCAATCTTCAACGCATATTAAAGCCTCTACCATGTTCAGAGTCAAGGAGCTTCTAAACTGGGATAGAGCATGACCCCCCGTGCTAAATGCAGCCTCAGAAGCAACACTGGATATGGGGATACCATGATATCTCTTGCCATCTCCGATAGGATATGAAAGCGCATGGTTTTATTGACCACCACTGAAGAATATAAAAATGCTTAATCTCATTAGCTTTCACCTTGTGTTGCTTCTTTGTGTTGTTTTTGTCTATTTGTTCTTATTTTGTTGTGTAGTCAATCACATCCCGCACCTTGAACTCACCCTAGTTCGTCCAAGTGTGAGGAGGTTGTGATTGTGTCATGTGTTCTTTTCTTTTTCACCACCATTAGCATAAGAGTGAACTAGGCAGTTAACGAAATTAAATCTCCATAGTGGCTGAATAAATAGAAACTTGAGGATGATAGACTCACTGAAGTAATGCATAAACCTCATTATAAGGAGAGATTAGAGCCATAAGCAGGGCAGTCCCTGCATCAATTCTTTTGAGAGTGCTTAAAAAAGAAAAACCATAAGTTGATATATTCCAAGGCCACAATGGAAAATGACATGAGGCATTTTGGCAGCCAATCGAGCTTAAAATTGAGCTTCAATCCTTTTCTTTTCTTTGAACTCATAAATTCATTAGCGATAGAAAGAGACAGAGTATGTGTTTACATTCAAACTGGGCTAAATAAATGAAAAAGTGACAGCAACAAAAATGAGCTTAAGGGAGAAAACTAGATGTGCTTGAAAGAAGCAAAAACAGATAACAATACACTACTTGCACATCTGAAGAAAGAAAAGAAAAAAAGTTGCAAGTCATTGAACATATAGCCTGCCCAAATGTTAAATATATAGAAAAGCCCGACGTGTACTCTATCGCCTGGATCAATTTCAATCAAGCTTAGAACCATTATGGCCGAACCAAAGAATCACAATAATTCCCCAACCCCATTGCGTCCCAAGCTAAGACCGCATTGAGCCACCAAGTGACAACGGAAATATTTGAACCTATGCTAGGAAATGATCTTTCGAATGTGGGAAATACCCGAGAGAGTATGAGATGGGGAGAACCATGAATTATTTCAGTCGACTCTTAACTCTTGTGATGTTACTCTTCAACCAATTTTCATTGCTTGCCTGACCGTAAGTTTTTTTTTTTTTTTTATGTTGTTGGTGGTATTGTTTCTCGTAGTCGAGTCTTGAGTCTTTTCTTTGTTTTGTTGTTGTTATTTTCTTTTCTTTTCTTGTTGAGTCGGGAAAGTAGTGAGTTCAATTCATGACTGTGACCTGGCTAGATTGACTGACTTATGCTTGCGGACAAGCATAACTTAAGTGTGAGAAGGTTTGATCAGGCCATATTCCGGCCATGAGTTCCGGTTTAATTCGTGTTATTTCATAATTAAATTCACACAAAAGGGTGCCAATATGCAGGAACTTGGAGGAAAATCAGTACTGGAAGTAAGATGGTTGGAGATAAAGAAATGGAAGCAAAGAAGGAAGAAAGAAGACCAGTGTGCTGGCTAAGAGACATGTGAACAGAAGGCGAACTCGTAGAATTAATACTTAGCGAAAATGATATCCAAGGAAAAAAGACCTTAGGCGTATATGATAAGGAGAGAGGGCCACGTGACATGTGATCATGCCTCGAGCGCCAACCCTAGGGAACCAATATATAAGCCAGAGAAGAGAACAAGTGAAAAGGGGGTTGTTTTTTAGAGATTTCGACGTTCAGGAGTTAGCAGATCACTATACACATCTTCTCTCAGCTCATCCCAAGCACCGCAAATGGTTGGTCGACCCTCAGTGCGATATAGTCCCGACCTTAAGCCGCTGAGTTCGTAGTTCAGCCGTCGTTTAGTCTCTTGTGTGGAAGAATCTAAAGTCAACAATTGTTTTTCATCTTTATTTCCTTGTTATTTAGTTGTAAATCGGAAGAGGGCTTAAGCCTTGAACCTTGTTGCTTATGTGTTATTTCGTTTCTTAGTTTGAACAAGTAGTCTTTTGCCTAATGTTGATTTTATAAATATGTTTTCTATGAAGTATGTTGTGTTTATCCTTTGTATTATATTTTTCGTTGTTATTTTCTTTGTCGTTAACCTTCAATACATGCTTAAATTCTAGGAAGTTAAATCATCAGTTTCTTTAAGAAAGACAGTTAACATAGGTAAATCAGCAATTAAAGTAGATTTGTTGATAGTATACAGTGTTAGCGAGTAGTTAGGCAGTTTGAGTCTTAGTCGTGTTTTAAATTTCTTTTTTTATCTTTCCAGCGAGAACAAGTGTCCACTGGAACTTATTCATGCAACTTCATATTTTCCAGCTCTTTCGATTGAGTTTGATGTTCGTAAGTATGTTTCAGTTCATTTAATCTTTTCCGTGGTCATTTTCCCTGCCTAGTTAATTGCTTGTTTAATGTGTCTTAGTTTAATACTTAGTTAGTTTCCCGCAACCTTAAATTTTGGCGTGGCGGCACCACCAAATGCATAAGAACACAGTCAAACTAGCCAGACTACCATATCCTCGTGGGATCGACAACCCAACTTACCAAATACTAACTAATAGTAGATATGGAAAGTGGAAAACTAACAACTTTGATGTGGGCAGCGTGTTTCCCCAACGATAGCATGTAAAAGCCAAAACCCGAACTCCATCAGCTCCTTATATAGGCATGAAAAACCTAGAAAAGATTGGGCTTGATTGGCTAAGGATAGAATTTTTGTGCAAATTCGAAGTGGGAAGCGGTCTGTGTGGGATTCACATCCTGCTAAACGGTCTGTTTCCGAACACGGGTTCAGCCATCTCTGATCTCACATCGCCAAACGGTCCGTTTGGTACACATGTTTTCCCAAACGGTCTGTTTGGGACTACAAATTTTGAATTCTTGTTCTGTCGATGCTGGAAACGGGCCGTTTGGGTCTTGCTCTTACCAAAAGGGTTCGTTTGGGGTTCAAACCTTGTCGAACTCGTGCCATTCTTGATCCTTTGGTCTTTTAACATCTTTTTAAGCAACTTTTTCCTTCAAAACTCAACAAACTCATCAACCCACCAATTGATAGATATTTAAATCAAAACAAAGCTAAATAAGATCAAATCTAATTAACATGTCTTGGATTTAAATACTAAAATAGTTAAAATATTGAGTGTGTCAGGTAGCCAGCCATGTTTTAGGGTCGGTGTCTGACTCCACTTCGGTATGGGTCTTAGGTTCGACGTCATCATCTTGGTTCTCAACCAATATATTCAGTCTTTTTGGTGTACGTCGATTCCCCTGAGGCCTATGGAGTTGGTTTTGCACTGGCATTCTGGACGTGAAGAGGTTCTGTAGTATTGATTGTTTCAACATTCGAGATATTCTTTGAAATTTCACTATCATCTTCATGAGGTGGAGATGATGCAACCAGTGTATCATTTTATCTTTGATACATCTCATTGTCTTGAGGTGATTCTCTAGGAATCTCTCTAAGTGTTATTTCCCCTCCCAATAGATTATCAAAAACTCACACTAAGTTTTGGTCCTCCCCATCGGACAATACCTCAAGCTCTATGTTATCTTGTGGTTCTTGAACTTCTTCAAGATCTACCATGATGTGACCTTGTTCTTTGGATACGTAATCATCTTCAAGAAACATCACAATACTAGAGATTATTATTTTGTGATCTCGAGAAAAATAGAACTTATATCCTTTAGATGCCTTAGAATATCTCACATAAAAACATTTCTCACTTTTTTCCAACTTATCAGTCATCAGTTTCTTAACAAAAGCAGGACAACGCTAGGTAACGATATGATTATAACTCAAATTTTTGCCACACTATAGCTCATATGATGTTTTCTCGATTGATTTAGAATGAACTCTATTCAAAACATAAATAGCAGTTAGTGAGGCATATCCCAAAATAAATAAAGGGAGACTGACAAAATTCATCGTGGATCAAACCATATCTAATAATATTTGATTTCACCTCATGGATACTCCCTTCATTTGTGGTGCACCTGGAGGTGTCCGGTCTGATCAAATTTTATGTGATTACAAGTAACCAAGAAATTTTCAGCTAAAGTATTCTCCTCTTTAATCTGACCAAAGAGTCGTGATACTATTTCTCAAGTTGTTTTTCGGTTTCTAATTTAAACTTCGTAAATTTCTCAAGGGCCTTGGTTTTGTGCTTGAGTTGGAAACAATCCACCTCTTGCTTGAGTTGGAAACGGTCCACACACATCTGTGTGAATAAACTCTAGCACGTTCTTGGCACGCAATCATTTCCTATAAAATGGTTTAATTGTCATCGTTACTTCAGGACAAGATTCGCAAGCACCGTCTAATTAGAAATCAAATAATGTAAGATAATCTAATTTTCTCAATCTTGCTATTATTTTCTAATTAATATGACCAAGTCTACAATGCCAAAGATAGGTAGTGTTATTCGTATTACTTAGTTTAGGTCTTTTATTTTGTATATTGAAAATACTTCGTTCATATTCAAGCATATATAATCCATTCAAAATATAGGCATTTTCATAAAACACTCCATTAAGAGAAAACGAGCTTCTACCGTTTGCAAAAATGGAAGAAAAAACCTTCAATATCTAACATTGGAATGAATATAATATTCTTCTAAATTACATTAATGAAATGACAACTATCTAAATTTAGTCTATATCCTGATGGAAGATCTAAACTATAAGTCCTCACGCGTTTAGCAGCAACTCTTGCCCCATTTTCCACGTGTAGGTCTACTTCCCTCGACTTCGCTTTCTTGTTGTCGCTGCACATTATTACAAATGTGTGACCCACAAGCGGCATCTAATACCCAAGATTTTGAGTTATTCATGGACATATTTATTTCAATGAGAAACATACCTGAGCACTATGTATGTTGTGAAGTTCCGACAGACTCATATGTATGTTGTTCATGTTGAAGTTCACTATGATACTCTCAAATGAATTAAGGTAGAGACTGCAAAATCAGATTTGTTGAGACATTCGTAGGTAACATCTTCCAATCGATGCTAATCCCTCAATTAATCAAATCATCTTCAGCACATGCTAAAAAATATGTCCCCCATAATGCAGCTTACACTTGAAGAGATCTTGGAGTATCTCATACTCCATTGTCTGAGCTTGTGAAGCATACAAGCTCTCCAAGTGTCTATGCATCTTATATGGGAACATGTGTCCATATTATCTATGCAATTCAATACTCATAGAAGATAACATGATACACTGAGCAGATGTGACATCCTCAATGTGTTTTTTGTGAGCATCTTCGTCAAATGAAAAAAACTCCTTGTATGGGATGACACTGATTGGTGTGCCCAAGACAAACTCAACATTGTCTAGCCTTTGAACCAAGCGCAAGCAACAAAGCCAATCTTTAAAGTTTGACCTAGTCAACTTGTTTGTTTCCATCAAACACATATAAGCCAAATTCAACATTCTAACTGAACAAAAAAAATAACGAAACTGCAAATTAGAAAGAAAAACAAAAATAGGAATTTGTATCAAATATAAATCTTAGTAGTCCAAGATCCAAGTCTATATTACTACAACTTTTGTTTTGGTTGTTGACTACAATAATATCACTAGGTAGACCTCTAAGCCAATTGCAACAATAATTTTGCAGCTCTTGGTATATTAATGCAATTAATCTGCATCCTTAAACTATTTTGGTCTCTTTGTCTTCATAAAATAATTTAAGCAAGTCAACCTATTACACGATGCCAACCATGTATCTATGAATGAGCCATGCCTTGTCAAGTTATGGTAAACGTTTTGGCGGAGAATTTGTGATCCAATATATATTTTAATCTAGTTTATATATATTTCGTACATAACTTGTAAATCACATAGAAGAAGAAAACAACATTCGAAAAATTAAACGCAATAGACTTGACTAGAAAGTGTCTGTGAATTCAAATTTGAGGCATTCGGCACCGACGAGATACTTGCTGGAAAAAAAATAAAACCTCATTGATAAAAGTAAAACAAAACAAGATCAAGCACAAGAGCATCCGAGGAGGGGAAAAAGAGTGTGAAAAGTAAGGAAAAAGGTAGAGTGAAAAAGAAAGAATGATGTATGGTACGTGTTAATGTATGTATGTATGTAACATGTGTGTGAATGTTACATGAGATTATGCGTGTGCCAAGAAAAAGTTAGGGTTGTCCTCGAGCAAAGCTTATCCCGATCTCAATCTTAAATTAAAGCCATTTCCGTAGATGCTTGGGGCACCACATCTCCTCCTACTCTTTAACTCTTCTCCATCATTTTACTCTCTCTCTCATCAATCTTAGTTTTCCCCCTTTTTTCCCCCACAGTCTGCTTTAAAACAACGCATTCGTTCCTTCCCACACATAATTTTCGTTTGGTTATATACCAAAACCCAAAAGTAAGCACTCATGTTTGTCCAAAAGCAACTTGTGGTAGGGCCCTTGATAACCATGCAACATTTCTGTCATAGGTCTTTATCTCTTCCATGTCAAGACGCTATTACTCTCCTTTTCTTTCTCTATCTTTATTGTTGTACAGCTTCTTTGCATGGACGACATCGGATTTCTCCATCCATCTGCATGGTGCTCTTGCTTTCTTTATTTGCTAACCCCCAACACTTCTCTCTCTCTCTCTCTCTCTCTCTCTCTGTCTTCTTGATTTTTTTATGACTTCTCATGAATACACATGTATGTGTATCATAAATGTCTAACACCCAAAAATATGCATTGTGTGACAAAACATATTATAGTAGTTGTCTTTGGTTTAGTAGTTTCTATCTCCCAATTGAGTATTTTGGAACTCTTAGACATTTCAACACATGAAATAGTTGGACTTGTTTTTTTCTTTTAACTAAACACTAGACATTTTCGTCTTGAAAAGTGGATTCTTCTCCACTTGGGAAGGAAGGATAGGTCTTGATTTATCTGTAGGCCCAGAAAATTGGCATATGTTGCAGCCCAATAATAAAATTTAATTGTCTATATGGATTATCATGATGACATTTTTCATCCACTTGTCTAATTACAAAATATCTACTTACTGGTTGAGGTAACTAAGTCAGAGGAAATATTATACTTCTTTTAGCCATAATATCACTTATTTCCTTTTGTTCTTGTCCTACTACCAATTAAATATAAATGTGGTTTAAAAGTCTAAATAACAATCTTGAACTTGAGCACTTGATTGAAAAAATGAGCTGCTCAACAGATTAATATAAAGAACAAACAATTTTTGGCTAAAATTTAAAAGTTTAGCATTGGGGACAGTGCATATGTTTCAAGAGTGGTTGAAGAGACAAATTCACATGAAAGTAAGTGGCAATTTTGGCTTTTTGTTTAGAAGCTCAATATCTGCTGGTCTATTTGATATATATTTGGTTTAATTCTTACTTGTTTCATCTCATACTTTTTATGGCCTTTTGTTCACTAGATATAGATAACAAGTTGACCAATGTCACTTTTTATTTCTCAAAGTTTTGAGACCCCGCCACCCGGTTATGATTCGTGGTGCTAATTGCTGTAGAAAAGTTTTCAGACATCAAGTATGGCCACTCTCTCTCTCTCTCTCTCTCTCTCTCTCTCTCTCTAGATAGGCATAGGTTGACATGTTTTTGGACATACATCAATATCAACTGTAGCAGATAGCAACTAATAATAATTCAAGGATTTAAAATGATTTTCTGCCAAACTCAAACTCAAGCCTTAATCTATGAAATACAGCTCAACATTTTCAGTATACAATGACTTGTTTATTCGAAACTCCAAATGGAATAATAAACTATCTAACTACTGATCAATTATCCTTTTGGAGCAATGCCTTACCTTAACAAGCAAAAGAAACTCTAGATTTGGGCATCTACTGATCCATTTTATGTTGAAATTAAATATTTTGGAAGGAAATTAGACTTGCATACTGGAAACACCTGTCGATTTGTCCCCTTTCCTGCTTTGATAGCTCCAGAGCTACCGCTATTATGAAGTTGAGCACCTTTGACATCTCAAGCTAACCGAGCTGCGCATTGTTCACTTGATCAAATTCCATAGAGTTGTAGGAATGTTTTCACAAAAGAGTGAGCAAGTGCTCCTGTGAAAATGTAGCTGTCAACTCTATCTAGTATGCCTCCTGCTTTCACAAAACAGACTGTTAGATGAGCAACGTGTACACACAGCTGTTGTCATGATAGGGATTTCAACAGGAATGGTTTGCTCTGCTGCTACAAAATGAAATGGTTTCCAATGATGTCTATATTAATTTAAGACCTAATGCGTGAGGAGGATGCTGAACTGCTGAAGACTTATTTCCTACACAACATTACTAAACCAAACTAGAGCATCTGAATCTCTAAACTAATGGATTCAATCAGATCGTATATATGTAATGAAGATGGCTGACTAGAACATGTTGAACAGGCATAACTAAACCATCTCATACAACATTAAATAGAAATCATACTAGCAAGCTGAACTGTAGCTCAGGCATAACTGGTCATAATGTATTTATAGAACAACCTAAAGTCATCCAGAGTACAAGAAAATCAAGAAAGGAATCATAAAATCCGTAGGAGTTAATGCAATTTATTGCAGCATAAACTAGAGTACATGTAGTGAATTTTAACTTTTGGTCAAAAGATGGTCAGCTATCAGCAATATCACAAATTTACCCAAAGTTAGGCAAGACAGACACACGCAACAATGAAAAACAAAAATAATATTTAAAAATAATATTTGGGCCTTACCATGTCCCGGTATAAGAGATCCTGAATCCTTGACACCTGCATCTCGCTTGATCATGGACTCAGTAAGATCACCAAAAAGGGATCCAAAGAA
>JAYDZE010563927.1:0-12428 GCA_034509125.1 Monilaria moniliformis | reverse complement strand
CACGAGGATCGTTTTCTTGTATCCAAGATATCTGCAAACAAAGTTAACAAACTCTCAAATCTACACAAAAACTTGTATAAGACGGTCCGACATGTTAGGATCCGACAGATATCCAGATTCGAGCTCATATCCAATTATTTGTTTCGATCTGGATCATGATCGCACCCATCAAACCATCTTACACAAGACTCCCCCTTTCATCGAGCATAAAACAAAAGTGTATTATGACTGCCAAATCACTCATTTGAATTTGCAAAAACTTGTATACATCTACATGTACGGTGCATCCATCCCAATTAGGGTCTATTAATCAAAATGAAGATTTAATTAGGATGCATGCACCGGAGTGTCTCTTTGAATTCGGGACCATTATAGATTGTACCTGCGATGCCCTTCGACAACTTTAGCCATGTTGCCATCATATGTGGGAACGAAGATATCACTCTCCAACGAGACAAGATAATCCAATGCAGCCATTTGAGATGAGTGATTTTGGAAGAACATAAGGTCCGAAGGCTCCAAAAGCGTCTCTTTCCTAACCTGTCACGACATAGCCAGACAAACCGATGAATAACAAACACACAATACCCCTGAAAGACTAAAAACTACAACATAGCTTTCCATAAGAGACTCACAAGATTTGGATACGATGATAGTAGTGTTGACAATCTTCGTTTACCGCCATATATTTCCCCAGCAGCAATGTAAATCTGGATGGTAGGATCAACGTCCAATGCCCTCAATACGAGTGCAGTTTCCTCAGGCGTCAACGGACACAACCCCTCTTTCCTCTTGAAATCGGAGTCTATGACTTTCTCTTTCCACCAAGGATAAGCGTATCTATGAATAACGGATATATAACAACGAGTTTAGTAGTAGCTAACACAATGTCTGCGGGCTGCAAATTAAGCAAAAGGGGATCACCTCATGCTCGTTAGCTCGTCCACCTCCTCGGAGTTGCACCCTTGAGTACAGCCGGAGAAGGCTAGCATATCCATCTCGTATCTGAGATGAAGCACTAAGAAAGGGCCATTTCGCCTCAATATCTTGATTACTTTTCTGCCGAGTTCCTCTATTTGAGGTGTAAATCTTAAGGCACTAAAGTTTACTCGGCAGCGTAGCCTCTGAATCTCCAAGGGCTGACCGTTGTTTGCTAAACGAGCATCTGTCCTATTCAAATGGACAACTTTATATCTCTGAATGAGAGGGAGAACCTGCATGCACGGAACGGTGTAGAGGTCTTACTCAATACTTGCAATCAAATTGCAGAATTAATCAAACAAAGCAACAAATGAACAAATCTAATAACCTGATTGTGGTAGTATGAGATAGCAGACCAACTAATCGGGGGCATTGTATGAATAATTCCGAGCTCCACTCTGCTCTTGACACGTGGAGGTAGCTCCTTGAGTATCCGAACTTCATCTCTCAGTGAAGTAATGAAATGATCGACATCAAATATGTCTTGAAATTCACTGCAAACATGCACAAACCATGATAATTTAGATTTTAGGTAGGTGAAATATGCCCTAAAATTCCACTATAATTCGGTGTTAGTAGTGAGAGCAGACCTCGGATCATTCCAAAACGAAGTCTTATCAAGTTCAGGAACTATCAACGTAACATTCAAAGATCTAGCAATAGCAACCATGTCGCATATCTGCATCCAGACAACAAGGCTAGTAAAAAAACAGATTTCCTCAAGCTGATCAAACACGTTCACGTAATATAAGTTTCATCAATAGAAAAGCAACTCACTGCTGCCCTCATTTGATTAAGCCCTCCATTGCACGAAACCATTAAGTAACCGTTGTTTTTATAGACCCCTGAATTGAAAACAGATGTCAGCACAATCATCCATACATTAGGTGATTAATTCTAAACTGCAAGTTACCATACAGCACATAAAAGCCGGATCAAGAGTTGAAGAAGATCATCAAACAAGCACCAGACAAAGTGATCATACTAGAAAACAAACTGAAACGTCGAGTATTACTGAGAATCAAAGCATAACACAATAACTACAAATCCTCCATTCCATAAATAACCAAACAAAAATCAATCTACATCTTTAATTAGAAGGCTCTAATCTATCAGCACACAGCTTAATATGAAGATAAGGGAGTAAAGGCTCACTCTTGGGGGGAAGAGGGAGGTGGGGCGAGGAGTGAAGGTCGAATGCAGGCTCAGGTTCGTGCAAGAAGCAAGAGGGCCAGCCTTTCAGGACGCGAGGCCCCCAAGTTTCGCTCAATGCAGTCAACTGAACTACACAAGTCCACAACAAAACAGTGGTGGTTGCTCTGATCATCCATAGCTTCATTCTCGACCGTGACACCAACCCAGTATTCCTCAACTTATCCAGCCTCTCCCCTCTAAACGCCGACGCTTTGTGCCTCATCATTATCCGCCTTGTATCACTCTCCTTACAACCCTATATTCTGCGCATCGCAACCACCCCATAAAAACCCCTCGCCCCCACCTGCACTGCCGCTTCAAAGCCTTCAATCTATAATCGGAGATCCCGAAATAAGGCGGAAATCATGCAATCGGACTGATATGGATTTGATAAAATACCGAATCTAAATGGACCAGGTTCTTCAGATTGAACCTGAGATTCTTCCCCAAAACAGAAATTCAAGAAAATTCGTTATAGGACGAGCACATTGCGATTTAATGGCATTACAGAAAAAAAAGATTCCATCTTTGGCGATTCCAGATCAACAATTTTAAAGCAAGCAATGTTTTAGGGAAGAGAAAGAGAAAGCAAGTGTGTGAGATCCGTCGTGATTCAACAGCGGCGGATACAGAGCAGAACAAGGTGGGAATCTAGAAAGATAGACGAATGAGAGAGAGAGGGTTTGCGGGAAGGTGAGCTAGTGCGTGTTATGTGTGTGAACGGTGCAGAATGTCGGTGAGGAATTCATCGGAGGGCATGGATCATCCATTAACCCGCAATTCACGCATTGCCCAAGAATATTTTTCCGATAAATACGCACATTATTCACATAGGAATTTGTACGGAGATGTGAGTGATGATGGCAGCACCGCAAGGCAAGGTCCCATTCCATTTGGCATTTCTATAAATCCTGCGTCTTCATGTATTACCTTCGGTTGATTTTAACCTGTAATTTTTGGTAAATCTATGGATTCATAAATATTGTATGTATGTGGAGGTTTGCACAAAATTGACCTTAGTGTTTTTGGGTGTTTTCTCCCACTCTTTTCATATGTTCGGTTGAATTATTTTTCTACTAGTATCATGGATAAAAAATCTTGAGAGCAACTTTATCATCATTTTCACTTCAATTCATGATAATATTATTATTTGGTATTTGTATGATAATATTTATTCATGTTTTCCATTCTAGAAAACATGTGATAAAAGAAAGTAATGTGACAATTTTTTTCTCTCTCTTTTTATTCATCTTTTTTTATGATAAATTTACAATTAAAGAACGCATCTTTTTAATGATCGAGATATAAACCGAATTCCATTTAGAAAAATATTTGTGAGCATTCTTGAAATCAAATAATTTATACTCCTCCAAATAATAGCGGCTATTAGAAAACCTAGAATTACTATTGCCATATCAAGAAAGGTGCCGATAGAAATCCTATCTAAATGAAAGTTCAAGTGGGCTAATAGTGACAAAATGCAACATACTAAAAGAAAGTTGGTCCAATAGTGGCTAAATGTAGGAATCATAAGTTTTAAATATCTTATTTTACTATGTTAGGCAAAATAATTCAATGTAGTATACTTTGCTTGTTTGTTTTTGTTATTTGTCGATAATAACTCTTTTTTTCTTTTATGAAGCAAGTATCAAAGATTGTTCATTAACTCTAGTTGGTAGATATTTTATAGATAGAAACTTATAAAATGGATAAAAGTTTAGATTCAAATATAATCAAATATTATATACCACATATAATTTAAAAGGTATTATAAAATATAAGTATACGATTGAATATGTGTATAAATTGAAATCTCGGCTCATCTCGTGTCTATTGATTGGTAGAAACTAGAATTAGATAATCTTAGATGTGTATTTCCATGTGATCTTAATCCAATACAATAAATATGTGGACTCGTCCACATATGATGCGACGTGGGCAAGATGGACCCGACATGTCAAAGATTGGTCGTATGACGAAACCTGATACACAAGCTGAAGCGTAGCAAGAAAATTATCTTACGAGGGACAAAAATATATATGAAAAAATTATGACAGTTAAAAGAAGAATGACATTGAGTGAATATATATATGTGGGAAAATTTGTGTGAAAATATAGAACAGTAAACATTTGTCCGTTCTAGTTAATAGTTATACGCAGGACCCGCCCCGTACTCAAGGGTTGTATGTAGAGCTACTACTAGCTCCAAGAATGGAAGCACACGTTGGACAAGAGATTTGCAGAGGATATGAGATATAAAATGAACAGATGGTGGATTTTTCCTATCTAAACTAACAAACTTCAGGAAAATTAGGAAACCCTATCAGAGAAACTACTTCGAACATAATCCTTTGTCCTGGGAGATGGACGAGTGTTGTTGTAGCTGTTGTGGAGTGGGCCACGATGGACTGCTGCGGAGTGGGCCGCGTTGAGCCCACGGCAACCCTCCTCCCTCTCTCTCTCTCTCTCTCTAACTTTTGGAACTATTTTCCAAACTGAATTTTAATTCAGTGGACCTGAGTAATTGATGTTAATTAAATGGAAATAATTCATTTAATATTTTTAGTGCTCAAGTCCTATTCAATTTTTAGCTTCCAATTTTTGATAGTAAATAATAATCCTCATATCATACAGATATAATCTAATACAAATAAATTTAAGTGCCTAATTTACAAAAAAAATATACCAGAATGTAATTATAGTAAAAGTATCTTCACAATAAACAATCAAACTAGTTCGAATTAGAAACAATAAAAATAACACACAAAGATAATAAATTAGTAATTAGTAATGATGTACAAATAAATTATAGATTTCCAACAAAAGATACTTATAACAAGACCGATATAAAAGATTTAGAATTAAGAACATCAAGAAAAGGCCACTTGTTATTTAATAAATGAGCGTATAAATCAAGGTTTGAACTTATAAAATATATCAAAAGATATTATATACATATTAGGAACACAAAATTTTAAGAATCTACGCCAATGTTAATTGTTCAGAAACGAAAGGGAACACAAAGAATTGAAAGCAAAATGCTTCTGTATCCAACATAATCCCATCATCCCCACACACCCTTTCACTTAATTCGAAGAGAAAAACCCCCCAGAATGTCAATATAACAAGAGAATACAGAATTTACGATTGCTAATTGGATTGTTGTGTAGCTAATTTGCAGCATCCCGATGCCTACTTTTTCACAACATAAACGCTGCTCTTTTCTGGACCTCTAAACTAGGATCATCGTTGTTGTTGTCACCTGCTTCTGCTTGGCTTTTGGCTGTCCTTTCTCATTTTCCTGTGAGATTAGGTCACTCGTCATCAACGGAATGACTCAACCAACAAGGTGAGAAACAGGACCACCATTCAAGAAAATCATAGAGTTACTCCAATGATCTATAATTTAAACGAGTTAGCAAACAACAAGTCCAATCATCATACCTATAAGTTGATTTAGTTATTCCCAACAATTTCAGACCTGGAGAGAATCAACTTATAGAAGAGCATACGTAATTTACAGAATTTGCAGCAGTAGCAGTTCCTTATCGACATGAAGGCTCATCAAGGAAAAAGTAATATTTTGGTGTTGAGCAGAACATAAAATGTAATATGGAAATAAACCACAGTAATGCTACATTTCACTTACCAAGCTACATCCTGTCAAAAATCATCATCGAAGCCATTGTCTGCATCATCTGATAAACCTGTGCAAGTAATTAGCAAGCCACCATTGAGAGCAGTGTAAAAGCATGAGTTCAAATAAATTCAAATAAGAGATTTGTTGGAAGAGAGAATTGAGAAGACCTAACCAAGTTCATGTACATAATAAACCTCACAAAAACAAAAGCTTTTGAGAATGGCATCGCTGAAGTTTAACCTCTGCTTATTGCTAGAAAACCAATCATGACATGTGATGATAATATGAATATCTCATGCTAAGTTTGTCAAGTACTCAGATAGAAGAGCAGAATATCATTTCCAAATTCTGAACTGAGTCGGTTTCTATTACACTATTTAGACATATGACTTCACGTCATTACTTTTTGAGACTAATAAAAATTAATCAAAAAGCATTCTAAGCAGACTAGAAGCTTGCGTTTTCATTTATTTTACATGCAATAATGGGAATGAGTAAACAAGTGGAGCATGGAACGAAACGGACTTCCAATATTGTTGTGAAAGTTACATGTGCACCATAAATGAGAACATTTCTTGGGTGGCTTTTCATGTGATGCATACAAGGAGAATTTTAACCAAATTAGGATAAACAAAGTTTGACGAGAATGTGCTAATTCAAAAGGGAAGTTAAAAAATTGGAAGGAGTAAAGAGCAAAGGATAGTGAAAAGCACTCAATTGTCCTGTCTTAAGAAGAAATAAAGAAAACACGCAGATAAAACAATTTAAAAGCGATTCATTAATGTACCTGGACCGTCATCACCATCCTCAAGATCTCCAAGAAGAAATGCATCTAAATCTTGCTCGGAAGCTTTTTTCTCCGAATTATTGCTTTTAGGTTTTGTAATCTCATCTGCTGTTTTAGATGATGTTTCACCTGATGAAACTTCCTTCACTTCATTATCTTTCACCTTATCAGCAGCCTTAATCTTTACATCATCCATGTAGCGTTGTTCATATCTGCTATAAATTTGTATGTCAGAAGTACTCAAGTCAAAAACCACTAAACAAGCCACACAGACAATCATATGTGAAGGTGTACACAGAGAGAGGGAACATATTTTTGTGCATCGGCAGACATAAGATTGTTTTTGTTTGAGCATTCTGGCAGAGAGAGATATTTGAATTTCAACAGTTAGGCTACAATACGGCTGTGCGCTGTCAAACTTATTAGTATTCATGAGAGTTTATACAACAGTTTTTCCTATTCTTTGAATAACACAGCTCAATTCTGTATCAAAACTTGCTCGCATCCATTGGGTATGTACCACTTTCTCAATGTGCCAGACTTGTTTGTTCATGAATTATTAATTCAGCTCAACCATTGGGAAAATGCAATACAAGATCATACCCGTAAAGAATATCTCACTTCATCACTCAAATATGAACTCCACCTACAATTTAATGATTAGTGATATACTTGATTTTAACGAAATTCCTTATTATTTCAACCACTAAACAGGTCATATTTCAAGTTAAAAAAGGAATATTCATCCATTATTAATTTAGTAGGTTAAAACATTAACCTATAAATAGAGTTTTTCGAGGGAAAAATTAGATAATATAGAGTTATCATCTACATTAGTTGAGTAAGCAAGCTTCAAATAATCTTTATTTAAAACATAAGCAATACTGCAAGAGTGCAGAGTTCCCATTTCCTAATTCCTATGACATTAAACAAAGTCAACTCATACTACATTATGTTTATCAGGAAAAGAAGACGCTGAAAGGAGAAAGGTTTCAAATTTCTAGTTAGCTGTTTCACCATAAGTTTTATACTGAATGAAATGGGTTCAGTGTGATAAAGAAATCAGAAGATAACCAGTTTCATAAACTTCAAGCAAAAACATAACGACAATATGATAATATCGATTCAACAAAAATAGTTTGAAGATAACACAACAGACCAAGACAATTGTCTTAATATAAACAAACTACGTAAGAGATTCAACAAAAAATCCAAATGAACCTTTCTGTAGGGATAAATACTTACGGAGCAACATGGCTGTTAACTAGAATGAAGTAGATTCTCCAGAATTTCCTTTCTTTCATCACTCGTGGGCACAGCTGATACCTTAGCTTTGAAACTTCCTGAAAATGGTAAAAGAATACTAAGTTCTTATTTACTATTGAGGACTTATAAGATATTGAAAACGCTTCCACGATGCAATGTGAAGCCGCTAATATTGGATTATAAGCTCTATCTCCTCTCACTCCGGGGTTGTCTGCATGAGTATATAAGGGAGATCTTTTCAATCCTATTATACAACCTCAAAATTAGTAAAATAAATGTGATGGAATGACAGCATTTATCCAATATGCATAGAGACATAGCATTATTCTCCACAGTATATGTACAAACTAACTAGCTTATACATGTTTTCATGCCATGATCCATGTTGTGTTCAGCATCATAAGTAGGACTTAGCTGACACCAGCACAGAGGCACCATCACGGCCTCCAGAAAGGTAAAAACTAACAAACCACCTTAGGTTAATCCAATAAATAAATGGTAATGTTATGCCATCGATGAAACTTAAAAGGCAAATATGGTGGGGATGAGTGATCTTCTGAGAAGCAGCAAGGCCCACTCTGATATCTTAGAATGCACATTAATCTGGTTTCACCATCTAAATCTTGATATCTTACAATAAAGAATATATTAGTGTTAAAAGATATCATCACATCACTAATACCACCACTGTATAAATCAATGTTCACATTCACATTCTAACCTTCACAGTTAATAGAACAAGCTTCGCATGCTTTTCTTGCCACTCTGTGAGATCCTGTTGGATATTTGAAACCGTAGGAACATCAGAGACCTGTGAGTCATCTGTGCACCAGAAATGCTGGTTGATATGTTGCATTAAAACATGAAATACATGGTACAAAATTTGAAGATAGTTTTATGTATGGAAATCAACCAGCTGAAAAGTAACTATGTCCTGATAATGATAGTATCACACCAACAAAATACTTAAATAAACCACCTGCTCATTATATTTCAAAAGGATCTTAGTAATAACTTTGCACAAGAATTGGAACAGCATATTCAAGCAAAGGCATTTCCAAGATTGCATAAAGTTGTGTGATTCTGCCTAATCCTAATGCTGGAGAGTAAGGCACCTTTTTTTCTTTTTCTATCTTTAGTTCCAACTCTGTTTACTATGTTCCAAATTTTGGCCGTCCTACTGTGGTGGCATCTGTTGATATGACATAGATGGCCTATGAAAACCATAAACTGAAGATGACACTTGTTTTTTGATTGTTCATTAACCTAATTTCTAGGTCCAGAAATGAGAAGAAAATCTCCTGATTGTTTACCATGATGAACGTGCATAAGTTAGTGATTTAATGCCTATACTCTGGTGATGAATTAAGATTAATAAGCTCACCTTGTCTTACTTTTCCAGACAGAAAATAGTTTGTGACCACTGACCAACAACTGAGTAAAATTCTCATACAAACGAGCTAGCCTTCTCATAAATCTCTTCAGAGTGCCATAGTGTTTCTGATATATGAATCCTAAGCATTCATGATCCATCACAAAGAAAATGTAACGATCCTATCTGAAAAAGGCCCAACTTACTCCATAGATCCTATAAACAACTAATCGTATCTCTAATACCTACATAACTGATAAGCCGAGCAAATGTCCTGGAAAGAACCTACTAGTTGTTCCACTGCCTCAGTTCACAAATCCAAACAGAATTCATCCAAAACAGTTGACTAAAGAGGCAGACAGATCGAGCAGCAGCATAAAAATAAAGAATGAAATAATACATCAGCAAACAGTTTTGATCGAAAACAAGTAGTAGTACATTAGAGTCCAACACCTTCAAGCGGGAAATCCTGGAAGGTGTTCATGGTAATTTCCTTGACAAACTCCCTCAACTCATCAGTGACCCCATACTTGTCGAGATCGGCGGCGTCAATGACGGGCTTGGAAGCGGCGGAGTCGACGAGATTGGTAATGGCGGCGGCGGCGGGGGGAATCTGAGCGGTGATCTGATCAGCGCGCTTGAGAGCCTCGGCGGCGAGCTCCTTGGAGCGCTTGGAGGCCTCGGAGACGACGTCGGAGAGGTTGGCAGCGGCGATGCTCTGCCCGAATTCCTGAGATTTCTTGGCCGCTTCCTCGGCGAAGGAGCGAGCTCTGTTCCAGATGTCCATGGACGATCGGGATTGCTGAAAACGAGAGTGGACTTTGCTTAAAATCTGAATGCTTTTCGGAATTTCGGATTCACAGTTGTTTTACTTTTATTTAATTTTTGCCTAAATTATTCACTTTACTATAACAAATATCACATGCTATCAATAATATTTATATTTTTCATTTTTTATTCTAATCTAACTTCCTAATATTTTTTATTACTCGTTCGACGAATGTGACGAGAGATTGTGAAGGACTGAAGAACTGCCATTAATTTTATTTCATTTCATTTTAAATGAAAAATTAATACATTAAATTGCTAATAGCCTAATAGTGAAAACTACTCACTCTTCTTAGTGAAAAATAAATATTCATAACCTTAAAAACAACTAAATTATACTCACATTTTAGGTGAAAGAACAAAACTACCCTTAATGCAAACCAAAAAAAAAAAAAACTAGAAACTAAAAACTAAAAACTAAAAACTAAAAACTAAAAACTAAAAGTGTTATAGTATAATCTCTCAACTCCTTTCCAAAAAGTATCAATACACTTATTTATATATGTATGTATGAAAATTGAAAACAGAATAAAAAATAGAAATTTTCAATTTTAAAAAATTCTACTTTCATGAGGATAATTTTGTCTTTTCAAAGTATTGTCATGAGGATAATTTTCGAGTACAAGTTATTTTTTCTTTTTCTTTTTAAAAAAAAATCGAGTACAAGTTATATGGATTAAGTATATGAACAATTAATTCTTCTTTACTAAAAATAGTGGGTACTTTACTATTTTTCATTTTTCTTAGGGAAAAAGATGTTTACAAACTAAACTCTAGGAAAATCACCAGTTACATTTCTTGATCTGCCACCAAATCTCATCTTCATTAATGTTGTTACTTGTGGGATTCATCAGACATTAACAATCACTAATCACTTTGAGGATTACAGGTAGTGTTAGATGAAAATCTTGTAGAGATTCTTGCATCTGCATATATTACAATAAGAATAATTGGCAACAAGATTCCACCACTCCATGAAAAGATAAATCATAGTACTTAAGTAAACATGTTCATATATATTAGATATAGGAATAATTGTCATTTAAATCATAATTTTTCGTTGACTTCTGGTCAATCTCATAACTTTTGAAACTGTAACATAAAATCATTATTTTTGACATTTTCTCAATTATCTCACATATCAAAATTCCAGTTAAATTGGTGGTGACGTGTCAGCCGAAATTTCCGACGTGGACAAAACGTATGTTCTTCAAAATAATATTGTTGAGATAATTGTCATTTAAATCATAACTTTTTGTTGAATTCCGGCCGACACGTCACCACCAATTTCACCGAAATTTTGATATGTGTGGTAATTGAGAAAATGTCAAAAGTTGTGATTTTATATTCCAATTTTAAAAGTTATGGGATTGAACAGAAGTCGGCGAAAAATAATAAATTAAATGGCAATTATCTCTTAGATATATATAGCTCCCTCTGTCTATCTATTTATCTTTCTTGATTGGCAAACTATATTTGGAAATGCTTTGGCCTTTGGGTGCTATTTACCAGCAACGATGTTTTTTTAAGTGATATTTATTTGTGTAAGCTCTAATATAATCTTGGTGTAATCCAGTCTTCAGAGCTTTAGACCTTTTACTTTTTAAGGTATTTAAATCACAGATTCTCACTACGATACTGCAAATAAAAAATAAAAAAAATATTTCTCAATTATCAGATTTAGTTATTTATATAAAACAAACAAATGTAGTAGCTACATGCAACATTAGATAATTAAAAAGGAAATATGATGTAAATTATTTTGTTATTTTTGGAAAATCATTGAGTTTATAATTCAAGTTTGGGGTAGAGTTGTATGGGCGGTGGATGTGAAAGCGAAACAATGGATGGATATATAGGCATTGAAAATCTATGTATAGGTCATTAACTCATGTTTTGTCCTATTTTATAATGGACGGTGCAGGCACTGCCATTCTGGTTATAAAGTCAAACTGCCAGAATGATTCTTATTAACTTTTTAATTTTATATTCCACGTCGGAAATTCAGAATTGATAAACCAGATTATATATTAATTCGATAATCTAAAGGAATTTGGTTGGTTATTCGGTAGTATATTATACTACATATATGTCAAGCTCTATGATCTATATACATTACATCTTGTGCACGATATGATTAATCAAGTGTAGCACACATGCAGATGCGGGGCTAAGACAACGTGTGCCATATGCAGATTTTTAATATTATGTCAGTTATTAATTGTCTAAAAGCAATATATATATATATAAAGTTGTGTTTATTTCCGAACACAATTTTATTGCATAACTAATACTAGATAAAGACTGTTATATTAAATAATTCAACTGTTAATATTGTGACACATGTAATTAAAGTTAAT
>JAYDZE010563916.1:0-12430 GCA_034509125.1 Monilaria moniliformis | reverse complement strand
TTTGGGCGAATTTGGGATCCAGTAGGGCTCACCCGGCCGGGTGAGAATGTGGCATATCTCCACCCGGCCGCGTCGAACGCTACATGGATTCCAGAGGGTTTCACCCGACCGGGTGAGAAGGTGGCATGTGTCCACCCAGCCGGGTGAAACACGGCCGTATAGAAGACGCTTGATCATCAAGCGTCGCACCATTACGCAGCAAAAACGACGTCGCAGCGCTTAAAAGAAGACGCTAGATCATCTAGCGTGTTCAACCAAAACGCCGCGTTTTGGTTGCAGCCACGAAATCGAGCAAAACGACGCCGTTTCTGTTTTAGTTCCCATTCTTGGAATTAAAAAAAAAAGTTCCACTTTGGGAACTTTTATTGTTCATTAGCTTAGATTAAGAAAAACGCCCAGCTTTTCTTCTCTCTTTTTTTTCCTTCTTTCGTGCGCATTTCTTATCCTTCATTGGCACTTCCACCCAACTCTTGCTATTTCCTGCGCCAAATCACCTATTTAGTATAGATAATATGTTCAGTTATAGCTCAATTCAACCCCTAATTCTAGCAACAAATGACACTTATCAATGGGTTAGCCTGAAACTCGATAATTTAGGGTTAGAATTGAGAATTTCTAACCTGAAAAAATTACAACCCAAATGACCCATAACTAAATAGCCCGACAACCCGATAGGGTCAACCCGAACCCGAGCGGGTTGGCCTGATTGACATCCCTAGGGGTGCACTAAGGTTAAACCACACCTTTAGTGCATAACCAAGACCAAATAATATTCATTAAATTTCAAAACCAATGGTTATGATCAGCTTAATTCACGATAATCATTGCTGATCTTTCGCAATATCTCCAAAAAAAATTCAAATGTCATTTCCATTTCCATCAGTCGTTTTGAAAAAATTAACTCCCGACTTCTGTTGGAAAAAAGTTCAAACAGTTCCTCATTCACTGAGAAATCGAATCAAAACAATAATATTTTGTAATTATAGTAATGACTTTAGTACTTGCATGTGATGATCACACAAATTGCAATCAATAACATCATTTTATCTCACATATTATATCATTATTCATATATCGTAACATATGGCTAATACCGTTATAACAACTTTAAAATAATTATGTTCAAACCGATGCAGCGCACAAATTAAACTCCTATGAAGACTTTAGAATAAACATTAATTACATATGTTGTTGAATAAAAAAAATAGAAATATTAGAACTATAGTTGAAATCTGAATCCTAAAATATCTATCCATAAAACTCAGTTATTATCATAACCGCTGCACTTTTTTTCTCTTTTTTTTAAATGGATCAATAATGGTTCTCCATTTACCCCCGTGGTAACTCGAACCCCCGACTTATTGGTTGGAGGAGAAGCGCCGCTGCACTTAACATGATTAACTCATTCCAAAATAAAAACGTTGCATTCCATGATCGAAAAAATGATGTAGTACGACACTACCCTTTCGTTTAAGATAAAATTATATTAAAATTTCACGTGTCTCCTTTTAAGCAATCAGATTTAATGATCTGGCTGTTATAAATAAGTCTTAGTTATGCATTAATAAATACTTCGAATTAGGGTGAAACCACACCCTTAATGTATAACTAAGACCAAATTTAAACCATAAGATTCAAAAATGGATGGTTAAAATTTGCTACAAAACACGCATTATCATATAGTTAATGTTATATCATTATAGGGGTATAAAGTAAAAAAAAAATAGAACGTGATTTATTTTAGGTGGTTGTCATATTATGTTGAATCATTACTCCACTAAATCTACTCACAATAACTTTTCCGAAAATATCTCGAAATCTAACTGGCTGTGTATGATGATTTTAGTTGTAATGTATAATGATATTTTTGATTTGTTATGATGATTCTGCGTAAGCTATGTATGTAATGTGTAAAATGTTTGTTGTACAGGCGAATGCAGATCATTCTAAATCATCAATCATATTTTTACTTACATCATTTACAATAATCATATCACTACATAACGTAATGCACATCATCATAACGTTCGTCAATGCTCATATCATAGAACAACGCAACAATTTCTCTATAATATGACTATAACTATAAAGATTTGAAGAGTAAATCTCCTCTCATAAATCACAGCTAATGCCATAACCGCAAATTTCATATTAAATAATCCATTTACCATAAAAAATGAAAATCACCAACGAAAAATGTTGATTTACTAAAATGACCTTAATGGAATTATTGATTAGACTAATATTGCCACATGGCGTATTAACGATCAATTAGATCTTAAAATCCGATGCTCAATAATTGGTCTTAGTTGTGCATTAGAAAGTTCTCATTTGAAGATATCTCTGTATATATGATGCAAATCAAATTACATAATCTTTTCCCTAAGGTTTCACATATATTTATTGAGTTCTCACCCACTTTAAAGTACTTTTCATTGTTAGGAAGAAGTTTGTAGAAGAAAAGAGATGAAAAAGACAAAGGAAAAGGCAGAATTTTGGGAAATGTTGGGATGCAAAGAGTTTCACGCGGCTGGGTAGAAGTGTGCAACACTTCAACGCGGCCGGGTAGAAGTGAAAAAACTCCCCTGAGACCTCTACCCGACCAGGTAGAAGTCTGCACCACTTCCACGCAGCCGGGTGGAAGTGAAGAAGTTCCAGAGAGTTCCACCCGGCTGGGTAGAATTGTGCGCAACTACCCACCCGGCCGGGTGAGTACTGAAACACTTCAGAAACTTCTACCCGGCTAGGTAGAATGATGTACAACAAACCACCCGGCCGGGCAGAAATGACGCGCGAAGACTTTTAAATACCGATTTTCAAAGCCAGAAAATGATCTTTGAAACCCTAGAGCAGAGGGAGGCGAAAATCTGAGAGAGAATGAGGAGAGGAAGACCCAAGCTACGAGAGACGACGACACCACATAGATCAGACACCATGACATCTACAGTTTTGATTTTCTGTATTGTTATTTTCTTTATCATGTTTGACTAAGTTTTCCTGTTATCCCTAGTATGTAGTAGGACGATTATTGTTTTGTTTTGACTTGGATTGTTCCTCTGTTGAATTTCATGGTTTAACCTATACTATGATTTGAATTTTATTGAGCTATTGATTGATGCATCGTTGATAGTTTGATCTAGCCTTTTCTCTAACGTCTCTTTAACTTGGAAATTGGGACTACTTAGTATACAAACCTTAAAACTGAGTATTGTACAGAGAAAAAATTAAAGGTTAATTAATATAATTAATTGCTAATCTAGGTCTTACTGAGCTTCTACATGAGTCTAGTTTTAAGTAATTAAATATGTTAATCTTTTGTGTCGAAGGTGTTTAAATATTAATCTGGATTTACTGAGCTTCCACAGGAGTTTAGGTGAATATTCAAGAATTTTGAAACGTGTTTAACTTATCTTAATTCTATAATTCTTTTGACATGTTCAGTGCCGTTAAAGTGTAAAATAGACACAAACTTTAATGCCATAAAATTGAACTAGAAACCCCGATTTGAGTCAATCAAGTACAGTGTTCATCTGAAACATATTAGGAATAATCTTTTCAATCTTGTTTAAAACCTAGGTTTGCTTTAGTTTTTCTTTGATCTCATAATTTTAAATTCTTTATTTTGATTTGTTTTTCTCGTCTTTTTAATTTTATTTTTGGTTAAGCAATCGATTCATCTCCATGTGGGTTCGACCCCTATTTACTACTTTCGACATTGTTCTCTTGCAGTTAGAAGTGATTTTAAGATATTTTATAACTTGTATGTGATTAATTGGAATTTAAATCTATACTCTAAAATGCGCATCAATATATATATGTATATCTATATATTTTAATTAAGGCAATAAACACCTTATTCTAGCCAAGCATAAAATATAAAAGAAATAAAGTATCGATGTCATTTTTGGGGTTTAACCGATATTAAAAGGCTAAAAATACGGCAATATGTAACTCTATTAAATAAGTGATAAATATAGTTTTGGGAGCAACATGCATGCAGTAGTGTATTTGGCAGCGCCTAAGAATTCTAAAATATTATAAATAAATAATTTATAAGATATAAGATATTAATATCTTATTAATTATTTATTTATATAATGGTATTTTCTTTTAATTTCGATACTAAAATTGTAAGTGTGATGCACGAAGATCGTATAAATTGTTTATTTATAGAATGGCATTTTATTTTAATTTTGATACTGAAATTGTAAATGTAATGCACGAGGGTGAATTGGTAAACATTGTTTGGAGCAAAATATAAAATAATTAGTAACAATTTCTTACCATGTGCTTGCCGGCTACCGTGGCATTCGGCTAGTGTAAACTACTGGAAAGAGGCCAGGTGTGGCTAAAGGGATAGGTTTATTATTGTTCTAAATAATATCTTTAACGATTTGCCTAAAATTTAAATAAATTTAGTTGGTAGTTAAGTCGACTAATAAATTAAAGATGTAAATGACTAGCTAGCTAGTCTAGAAAAAGGTAGGGTGTGGCTTAAAGTAACGAGTACTTTGTAAATAAATGGCAATTTGTTGCTAATATCACCAATTCTGGCCAAATTTTAAATTTTACCATGAATTTAAAATTTGATTATAAAAATTAGGAATTTTGTTGTTATTTGAGATTTCCCAAGCTTGACGGTTCTGGCGAAATCGATTCTGACGTGGCTTGTCGGATAATCTAGGTGGCCTAAAACGACATCGTTTTGGCACATTGGAATGCCCTGTGGACCAAAACGGCACCTCATGAATTTGAAATTAATAAAAAAATTAATATTAATCTCTCAACTCGCTTTCTTTCTCTCTCCATCTCACTCGCCGGCCGCCACCGTCTCCATCTCTCGATCACCAAAACAAAATCGAAATCCAAAATCCAAACGCACATTGCACCCATCCGAACACACACTACATCAAATCCAACATCAAATTGATGTCGGATCGTGAAATTGACTAGGGGGGTTGAACCACCGGAGCATGAACTCTCAGACAATGGTGTCAATTTCTTCATCCAATGGAGGTGGAAGAATTGGACCGGAAATGTGGCACGACGGAGCTAGGGTTCTGCAGTGCTCTGTGCATGCGGTGAACGACGACATGGAAGCACAGAGGGAAGACTTTGCGGCTTCTCGAGAAGGAGGGAGACGTCACATAGTAGGTCTGGAAAATGAAGAGCACAGCGGATCTGTGCGAGGATGAGCGACGCGACAAACTTTGCGAGGACGGCGGCGCGTGGCTAGGGCTTAGAGAGGGAGACGACGGACTGCACGGGGATGAGCGGTGTGGTGGATCTCGAGCTGCGCGGGCAGAGATCAATACAGCTGAGAAGGATGACAACGTGCGGCTAGGGTCTAGGGAGGAAGACGACGAACTGCACAAGGATGAGCGGTGATGGCACGACGGAAGGCGCATGCGGCACGACAGAAGGGAGGCGGCGACGTCGGAGGAGGTATATAGATGGAGTGGCTAGTGTTTTTGTAGTGTGGAGAGAGTTGGGAGACCAATAGAAAGAGAGGGAGGGGTAAACTGGAATGTTTTGTCTTTTGTTTTGTCCATGTCAAGCCACATATTCCACGTCATGTCCACATAAGGAGTAATTAGTGCACGTCATAATCGGTTTAGGTCACGTCAGTTTCGATTTCGCTAGAATCGTCAATCGTGGAAATCGGCGACAACAACAAAGTTCATAAATTTTATGACCAAATTTTACGTTCGCAGAAAGATCCAAAAGTCAGCCAAAGTGCATGATATTAGCAACCAATTGCCCAAAAATAAAATATAAATCAAATTAAACCAAAATTATATGATTTCTTGAAATAAAAAATTATACCAGACAAATATTGACACCCCCTGGGTGTCGACCCAAAAGGCGTCAGCCTAGAGTTCCCTGAACATGTAGGATCACGTGTCAGCTGGTCGAGAATCAAGAGCTTTCGGAAGTCTTGGGCTTTGAAGGTGTGTTCGCATGAGGAGTCTTTAATTTAGTGTTTCTTTTAATTTTTAGTCTCTATAGTCTTGCTTAATTGTTTGGAGTCTATCTTATCAAGAGATTGGGCCCAAAGATTTACTTTCATTGTTACTAGCATTTATGAGTTCGTGTCCAACTAGGATTATGAGTTCCATTGGAGCCGATAAATAGGCAATTGTTTGAGTCTTGTAATCAGCATTTGATTCATTAATTAATACTTTGTTTTTTCTTGAGTCTTCACTCTTGAATCCCCTATTTTGAAGTCTTGTAGAAAAATTTCGTCTTCGTTATAGTTTATCGACTTATGAATCGACTCAATACTATCGATTGTGGCGCTTTTTACCTGATGGAATCCAAGGCTAGGGCAATCGTAAGTTGTAGAGTTTGAAGAGTCGTCTACATTCTATCGACGATCTTGTCTCGGAGGACAATTTGTCATTGGTATATTTAGTTTTAGACTGTGTTCCTGGGTATACGTAGCTCGTTGACCCAAGTTCTCCAAAACGGCCAACGATGGGCGTGTTATTTAGCATCAGAGCTAAGATTCTGCTTCGGTATCCACCCATTCACAACATATGTTGCATTCACACCAACCACTATGTGTCATGTCGAAAGAGGTTGTTGAAGATTTCAACCAGAAACTCAATATGGAGTTCATGAAGAAGGAAATTAGTTGCATGGTGCGTGAGAAATTCCGCAAGCTCATGCAGGAACACTCGGCGTACTACTAGCAGGCGATGGAGGTCATTACCCAGCGAGGTATGACATGAGAATACGGTAAAGGTAGTAGGGGAGGTCGATGAGGATGTTGAGGAGGTCGTAGCTGTTTGCAAATTCAACGCGCAAGGCCTCATAAAGAGGTTGATGGTGAAGAGTTTGACGAGGAAGACCACCATTCGCCCATGAGTAAAAAAGAATTTGTGGGTCGGTATCACAAGGATGATAACATAAGCCACATAAAGATGAATGTGTCGTACTTTCAAGGAAAGAGTGGCCCCGAAGTATATCTTGAATGGGAAATGAGGATCAGGCTTATCTTCGAGTGCCACAACTACTCCGAAAAGAAGAATGTTAAACTCGTTGCATTTGAATGTACTAACCACGCACTTGTGTGGTGTGATCAATTAAACGTTACGAGGCGACGCGCAAGACAACCTTCAATCCAAACATGGGTGGACATGAAGATGGTCATGCGAAAAAGGTTTGTGCCTAACTATTACTATCCAGAATTGTATAATAAGTTGCAAGCCTTAAAGCAATGATCGCGGAGCATAGATGACTATTATAAAGATATGTTGTAGCAGATGTGGAGACTACTACGGCATGATATATGCATGGTTGAATCTGAACCTACGGGACGCTGTTGATTTGCACCACTATGTCGAGTTAGATTAGATGGCGCACATTGCCATCAAAATCGAACAATAATTTAAGGCGACGGGCCATGGTGGGAGAATAAATCAGTCGATATGGAACACACATGTTGGAGTTGTATACTAGAAAGCATACTTTACGAGCTTCTTATGTATTAATAACTCTAAGAACTACTATTTTCCGACACTTGTGAAGAGATATTATAGTTGCATGATTTGCCTTTTCTAATCTTTTGATTATATTGTGAGCAAATATAATATGTGATTATAATTGAGTAAGCAAGTATAGGTCTTCTGCATTGTAGACTGAATGGTACTCATGTCATCACTAAAGGTCTCTCAGTCGGTGCCATGCAGAAGAAAATGAAGTTTCACAACCTAGATAGACTTGGACGATCTATCGTGAAAGGTTGCAATGTCAATCCGAAAGTTTCCTAACCTTGGGAGACTAACAACACTGGTGTGGTATAGCACTGAATGGAGTTGAGGTAAACACGATAAATAAATTACTTAAAAATAAAGCCCAGATTATTCTTAAATTGGATTTGGACGGGTAAGTTAATATTAATATCTATAGTGGTCCAAATTAATATTCAATTGAGTTTGAATTAAAATGGGGCTCAATTTATTTAGTAAAACCCAATAGGAATGCCCAACACAAATTTTCTTGGATCTCTAGCCTAGCCATTACATATTCTATAAATAAGGGAATGGAAAATTAATTCTGCAGAGATTTAACCTATAAAACACGCCTAAATGTGTTTCTCCATGTTCTCTCTGCTTAATCTATTTTTCTCCACTCTAGCTTATATGATTTGATAGAATGTAGTCCGCCATGTATTCAGACCTTAAATTTGAGTAATAACTAGAAAATTCTATGTGGAATTTTGGATGAGTTGTGTGAGTTGCAAGTCTTCGTCTACAAACAGAAAATCTGCATTCAAAGGTAAATTCGAACTCTTAGATATCATGATCTAGGATTTTGAATAAATTAATTGTCAATTTACATTCTTGGTAGATTTAATTTGAATTACATGATAATTAAATTCTGAACATAATCATATGAGATCCCGAATTTAGGGATTTCTCATTGATTTCCTCATCAGCACATCCCTTGCCTAGTGTTAGCGTAGTGGAGGCAACAAATCAGTCGGTAGGGAAAGTCTCAGACCCGATCGGCGAGACATATATGGTGTCTAGAACACTCACCGAGGCGCCCAATCCTGCACGACCAACCAATCTACCACAGGTACTCGTACGAGGCAGAGATCGCCGTTGTTTCCGACGCCAAAGCTTCGGTCATATTGAAAGTGAGTATCCTAACAAACAAGCCATGATCATCCGTGAAAACAGAGAGGTCAAGGAAATAGTTGAAGAAGCTTCCGTTGAGGGCACTGAAGAGAAATGGAAAGACGTAAACTTAAAGCACCTGAAGCCCTTGTTCTTGTTTGAACAGAAAAAGAGGTCCCTCTAATTGACATGACCGAGAGTGAGCAACGAGAGAATCTATTCTACGCTCGGTGTCAAGTAAAGGACAAGGTTTGTAGTGTCATCAATGACGGAGGAAGTTGCACCAACATAGCGAGTGCCATAATGGTGAAGAAGTTGGTCTTACCATTTGTTAAGCACCATTATCCTTATCGTCTTCAGTGGCTCAACAACTGCGGCACTGTAATCGATCAACATGTGATGTTTCCTTTAAAGATTGGACAGTATGAAGATGTGGTTATGTGTGATGTAGTTTCTATGCACGCTAGCCACCTATTACTCAATTGGTCTCGACAATATGACCGTAGTGTTGTGCACGAGGGAAGGTCCAATACATACTCGTTGTTATATCTTGCGAGTTATCCTTACACCTTTGAAGCCGGAGCAAGTTCGAGAAGACCAAAGGAGGATGCGTGATGAGGATGAAATGAAGGAACAGACTAAAGGATGAGGATCGAAGGGGCATATCTCGAACTTTGTTCATAAGTCATGGGGACATTGCAAAGATGGCTTAGGGGGGAGGTGTTGTAAAGAATTTGAGGGCAAATCCTTTCGAAGAATGGGAGAATGACACGACCTTAGGTGCCGACTTAAGAGGCATCGGCCGAGAGATCCCCGAACATATCAAATCACATGCCAGCTGGCCGAGTTTCAAGAGCTTTCGGATGTCTTGGGCGTCCGGAGGTGTGTTCGCATAAGGAGCCTTTAGATTAGTGTTTCTTTTAGTTTGGAGTATTTTGTTTTCTAGTCTTGTTTAATTGTTTAGAGTCTATCTTGTACGCCTTATCTCCTTAAGAGATTAGGCTTAGGGATTTATTTTCATTGTTATTAGGATTTATAAGTTTGTGTCCAACTAGGATTTTGAGTTCCATTAGAGCCTATAAATAGGCCATTGTTTGAGTCTTGTTAATCAGCCTTTGATTCATTAATATTTATTCTACTTTTTTTGAATTTTCACTCTTGAATTCCCTATTTCGAAGTCTTGTAGCAAAATTAGGTGTGGCGAAATGCATATCAGATATACCCAATTTTGACCCGATACATGTTGGGTATCGGGTAACCATTACCGGATAATATAGGATCGGTTATGGGACTGAGTATTTAAGTTATGATATTGTCGGTTGTGGGGTAATTCGATCTATCAGGTAATACCCAAATTGAAATTGAATTTTAATCAGAGGTTAGGGCTGGGCATTGTTTCACCCTTGTCTCTCTGTTCACTGTTCAGTTCTTTTCTTGGTCTGTCTCTATTCTTTCTCAACTCTCGGTATCTCCTAGACTCCTCGTACTCCAGTGTCCAGATACGATACATTTCCTAAAGAAAAGTATTATTCATAACTCTCTCCATCTTCCCTTTTGTCTGTGGAGTGGCACTACTGAGCGATGTTGGACCACACGTGAAAATAAGGAATTATTTTCTTGTCTTGGTGTTTTAACAATGACAAAGAGCTTCAATTAATTTAACTCAAAGCTTTCAACAAAAGTAGGTACGTGGTTTTAGAAAATTTACAAGAATAAATCAAGGAAGCAGAGTTGAATTAATTAAAGAAAAAAATTGATGTATTTGTTATTCAGAGTAGAACAAATATGTTCTAAAGCAACAATTAGGAAATATATATTATTTGAGGGAAAAGAAGTATGAATAGTGTTATTACTATTCTTGCATATGCATCCATCTCAAAACAGTTAGCACTATAGCTGCCAATACCGTTGCTTGAAGGATCACTCTCATCAAAGATTGCTTCGAGTAAATCCCTGGATTTTTTGTTACTTCCTTATTTTAGTTTTATGTAATTTACATTTTCCATCTAATGATTATGTTGAAAACGTAGAGGCAAGTTTCTCCTCTGCCAGTAGAGTGGCGTGAAGTAGATGTACTTAAATATTCAATTAGAATGCACAAAAAATTAAAAATTGGGAATTCAGGTACCTCACTCAGGTATTCAGATATCCTGAATAATATAGCCTCGGTTCGAGTACGAGTGGACAAAATTTCATATTTTTTGGATCGTGTACCAAATTTTTCGATTGTGGCGTCTTCTACACGATCAAATCCAAGGCTAGGGCAATCGTAGGACGTAGAGTTTGAGGAGTCATCCGCGTTCCATTGACAATCTTGTCTCGGTGGACGATCTTACATCGGTATATGCAGTTCTTGACAGTGTTCCTGTGCATAAGCATCTCGTCGACCCAAGTTCTCCAAATCAGCCGAGAGGGGCGTGTCACACTTTCACGAGGAATATGTTTTTTCACTTGGGATACTCAATTTCATTTTCAATATCTTTTTAGTTTAATTTTATAATTGTTAGTTACAATTAATTTATTTAAATATAAAATTAATGATCGAATTTATCCAAATTTATAATGATTTTATTAATTTTATTCTAACTTTTTTAATTTATCAATTTTATCTCAATATAATATATATATATATATATATATCAATTATATCCCATATTAAACATCTATAATGTCATTGATTTTTTTTATATTTTTCTAAGAATATCTTATCTTCCAAACCTTAAGAGTATTAAATTCAGAAATTGGCACCGTTGGATTCGCGGGATTAGATAGGAGCTTGGGCCCCAAATTCCCCAACAATTTAAACATGTTAGAATATTTTGAACAGTTAACGTCAATTTGACCCATACCAATATCAAACAAAAGACATGATACGCAAATCTCAAAGTAATCACTTTGTCAAATATGTCTGCTGGTGGTTTGAATTATGGGGTTTGGCCTAAAATTTAAGGTGGCCCATATATATTGTCTAGATCTGCGTCTTATCGATAAGAGATGTTTGATTCTCTTCTTTATTTGCCTCTGCAGATAGAATCAGTTTTTCTATTGCCCACAGCATCTTCTTATTCTTCAGCTCATTAATTTGACCAATACTCTACTCACAGTTTCGCATCAGATGTTACTTATTTTGCTGAACATGGAGTTTCCGGTAGAGGTGCATACCTCTTTCGCAGAATGCAACCTTATATTGCCAAATGGTACCTACTCTGCCACCTTAACTAGACACTAAAAATGAGTACAAAAATAAGCTCATTAAGGGGGTCGTTGAAATAATAGTTAATTATGCCACGTCTATTGATGGTTCTTCCGTGGCTCAAGATCCAAAGACAATATAATCTAACTTTGACGAAGTCTCTGCTCCAGCTCAACTGCCATGCCACTACAAGTTTGTTTTTTTTTGTTCTTCAAGGAGACAATTGTAGTAGGTCATATTTGTCTTACGTAGTACGTGTCTGATATGTACTGCTGCTCCATTATTATCTTTGTAATATGATAGGGGCATAAGTGGCAATGTGTTGCCTTATCTAGAATCCTCTGTTAGGTAGTATAAGATTGAGTGCTTGTTTATACTGAAATAGAAATACTATATTGTAAAGCTTAAGCTGCCATCACTAGATTTCTTCAATTTATATTTGCATTCCATTTATTCACCATCTTTATAATGCTGCAAAGATCCAAAAACCTCCTACAATATATGCCACAATTGTCACAAGTCTATGTGTGCAGTGATAAGTAGCAATTTGTTGCTAGTTTAGGGGTCTAATTGAGCATTAATTGAGCATATATCTACACTAATTAGGTGA
>JAYDZE010563905.1:0-12431 GCA_034509125.1 Monilaria moniliformis | reverse complement strand
TGGATTCTTAGATCTCCAAATTATATGATTGTTAGAAATTCATATATTCTAAAAGTCCAAGTAAAAAGAAGCCCCAACATTAATTCAAAAAAATAAAAAAAATAAATATATAGGTCTTCACACAATTGTTCTTCTTTTAAGTTTAACCAATGGATAAAATTTTCCCTCCAAAATGGCACAATTGTAAATACTTAGAAAACTCCCCTTTTATATATGTATAGATTATAAATATAGTCCGAACTCAATCTTGTTGTTACTATATAGTCCGAATTAAAATTCCGGCAAGCTATGATGAAGTGTATTGTCGGAAAAAAAACTAAGTTGGCATAAAAAATAAAAATAACAATCTGAGGTTATTCCCAAATTCAAAATCAAAATGTTTCCGGTGATATTTCCCGGTGATATTTTGTATGTTAGCAAAATACGCAATTGTTGCAGGTAGATATTTTGTGGTTTTGGAAGAGAACTTGCTTGTTTATGTCCGTCTAAATTAGCATTTTCCGGCAATACACGTAACCACAACTTGCTGGAATTTTATTCGAGCTATAAAATGAACAAAGCAAACTTAAATTCATACTATATTTGTAATTGTTATAAATTCGAGTTAAAAAATTACCTTAAATTAAAAATTCGGATTATTTTTTAAAAATAACATCAAATTAAAACCAAACCAAAAATCATTCTTATTTTTAACATGTTGTATCCCACACTCATTTTTAATTCTACTCCGCTTCAAGGAAATATCTATATAAATACTCGTGACAAAGAACGATATTTCAAATAATTATATATTAATATCCCAAGTTTAGTGACAAAGAACGATATTTGAAAGATATCAATAGAAAATAAAGAGTGAAATTCCAATTTTCTGAAAGAGAGTCATCCATCTACGTAAAGAAAAATTCAAATGAAATTCTCATCATTTTTTAATTATTTACACACAAAAAAAATTAGTCCTATGTAGAACTTATAGTAGTCTCGATCGAATAAAAAATCTATATAAAAAGACTTACAATGATATTTTCCAACCAAAATAATTTCTTTTTTGGCAAATTAATGACTGATTATGGTCAAATAAATCATTTCTCCATTTGTGAGCTACATCACAAGCTGAATATTGAGAAATTGGCTTAAACTTGATTTATTTATTTAATTAATTCTCAATAACAAATTCAAGTATACCAATATTATTAAATCAAGCTCGAAATTATTTACAAATCAATTTTATAAACTTTGAATATAGTACATATTTATTACTAATTTACTATATAAATTTAATTTGATCAATTTTAATTTCTAACTAATATAACATTAATACAATTAAGCACAAATTTTTAAAATAAAATTCGTATCCCATATTAATTTTTACTAAAATTCATCAATTGAAATCACACATCGATTTTTCATACGAATTCATTTTGAATGATAAGTTAAATTTATGATCAAAAGAACCATGTATCACATATATAAATTAGATAACACATTGTTAACTCATTTAGTGATTAATTAATTAATTATATGTTATGCATTATTGTAGTAGTAAATAATAGACATTTTTTTTTGTTTTTTTTGTTCTTTCTTATAAAATGAAGGATTATTATAGTTTATAGCATGAACTTTTAACAATTTTTAATTTATAGTCTCAACATAATTTATTTTTTGTATAACCTAAACTTTCAATTTTTTTTCAATTTATTGCCTCAACTTTGAGAAAATTTTCAATTATAGCCTGATAAAAAAAATTTATAGCTGAAAGTGACTCAATCATAAGTAAGATGAGGTGGATTTTTAATTTCTCATCTCAATAGAAAACAACGTCGTTCATGTTTATAACATCAAATAAAAGTGTCATCAATATTCTTGTATGATGATTCAGACATTTTAAGGGTGAGAATTCTAGGATTTTCTCACCCTAATAGTTTTCATTTATTCTGATGTGAAGAATTATCGATCCTCATTTTAATTGCAAATGAAGAATACAAAGTCATGTTTAGATTGTGGCATTTTCTTTGACAATGTGAAAATCAATGATGTTATTTGATAAGATAAAAAGTAAATAATCTAACTCATTTTACTTATCATCTCAATCACACTTTTGGCGCCATTTTTTTTAACTAGGGTATAATAGAAAATTTTCTCAAAATTTAGGTTATATAAAAAATAAAGCAAAGTTGAGGCTATAAATCGAAAAAAAAATAAAGTTCAAACTAAATATATCTAAGTTAAGATTTCAAACAAAAAAAGTTGAAAGTTTAGGTTATACAAAAAATAAATCAATGTTGAAACTATAAACTAAAAAAATACTGAAAATTTAAGCTATAAACTATAATTAACCCTAAAATCAAATTAACCAAATTTAGTACGAATTATTTCTATTTTTCTAGAATTAAAAATATTATTGAATTTTAACAGATTAACCGAATAATTGAATTGAAAATTTCTATTATTTGAATAACATTTAATTGACGAAAATGGTTCAGACTATTATAATTTGAAATGTACCACCAATATAATTTGATAAAATAAAATTAATTAAAAAATAATTTATTCAAAATTTATTCCATAAGCTAAATAATGTAAAATAATTATAAATTACGGTGTAAAGTGATTTCCCGTCGAATTTCGTTTCATTACACAATGCCGTAATTATATACACTTTCTAACGCGGGATTTGGTAGGTTTATATAACATATAAGACGCTAAGCATGTGGTAAATTTAAATATGATAATTCTCAAGGTATCGTCCAAAGTTTTTGTAATAATATAAACGACACAATGTTTTATTTGCCCTAGCTAGATAGAAACTGGGTCCACATTATAAATATAAAAAAAAAAACATGAAGGAGCCAACCGTCATATTCTCTAGTAGCCACAAAGAAAAAGACCTTGAATCAAAGGGTACTTTTTTGGGAGCGAATTAAATATACCACAAGATTTAAGGATAGTAGTCTTTATGTGGTAATAATTATAACCGGGCCAACATTCATTCGTCCATGTGTGCTTATCAAATATACGAGGAATATTATGCTACTTACTTTACGTGAGTATCGTGTTTGTTTTGTTTTTGTTAGTATTATTTGTTTAGTTTTTGTTAGCAAGATCAAAACAATATCAAGAGAATATTTGATTATGTAATAGACTAAGGAAAATAGATCTCGTAAGTTTGGTAAATATTATTTCCTTTGATAGATTGTACATCCCTTTAAATAGGGCTCATTACATTGAATGAAACAAGAACAATATTCTACAAATCTTCAAGTCTTCAGTTTTATATTGATTTTAATACATTAAAAATTATAATCAGTGTTATTAATTTTATAAATTACATAAAAATCAAAGCTCAATTTGTTTATTTTTTCTATCACTTAAAATAAATGAATAAAAGAACAAATCGACGATTTTTTTAAAAATGGAATATTTGCTCCCTATTAAAATTAAACTTAGGATTACGAATTCATTCATAAAATTAAAAAATCTATCATGAATCTTCAGGATTTAAGAATTGAAAATGATTTATAATTTATATTTTAAAATTAATTTTTATTTTGTCCAATTCAAAAATGTGGGTGGTGCAGTGGAAATATCATAAAAGTATATAAGGATATTATCCGTTTAGTAAGATATGGATGGATGATGTCTCAACTTCAAATAATTATACTTATATCATTGTCCACATTTAATTGTAAGATAACATTTTATTAAGGATCCACATAGTGTCATCGTCGATGCACCCCTTTGTGTTCTAAACAATACATTTTGCCTTTGCTTTTGAGAGTTGGCTATTAATCCTTTTACGAATTGTATTAGTCAGAATCTCAACCCCAATCACCCCTTAACTTTTGTATGCTACAAGCTTCTTCTTCTTTTGTCTTTTCTTACTATTTATTATTTACTCCTTCCATTCCGATAAAGATGTCAAATTTTGTGATGACACAAAAAACAATTGTTGGATGTATTAATGATGAAAGAGAAAAAAATTGTTTAGAATATAGTTTTTTTCCAAATATAGAAGTGCGACATCTTTAGTGGCACAAATCAAAAAGGAAGATGAAGTGAGTATTATTTATTTCTTCTTTTTATTATTTATTCCCGTGTGTGTCACGTGTATTAACGAAACTTAGCTACTAAGTTCTTCACTTTATTATTACTTTTTGTCTTCTAAATAATTAATATATATTTTTAAGATGATTTTAAGTTAATCATCATCATATTATGTGAATAAAATCGCGGGCAAATCAATTTGATTAAGACCCTTTAATTTATAATTAATGAGTTATTAGACGTACAATTAATGGATTAATAATTTAAAGGTGTAAAACAATAATGTGTCAAATAAAATTATTCACGAAAATATTTAGGATTTAAAAAACTTTTAGGAGGTGCGAATTGCATTACGTCAGTTAATTAAAAAGCGAGTTGATTTTTGCAAATTATTCGGAAAGAAAGATGCCAAGTGACGCTGAATGAAACGTCGCTTTTTGCAAAATTGATTTGGCGGTGTCAAAATCATCAGCCGACCACATGACAAGAATTCTATGACCTAGACATCATGTGATTCGGGTGAGCAAAATATCCGAAATTCGAATAACTAATCGAACCAAATCGAAATTTAAAATTTGATTCAATTTTTTCGGATTTCGGCTCGCTTCGGTTTTGATTTTTCACAAATTTCGATTTTTCGGTTCGGTTCGAATTACTATAAACAAAAAAAAACCGAAAAACTGAATTTATATTTAATATTTTATATATATATATATATATTTATATATGTATTTTTATATTTAATATATGCATATGTTTATATTTTTACGTATATATATATATATATTTCATATATAAACATATATTTTTTGGATTTTTTTGGTTTTTTTTTTCGATTTTTCGGATAATTTTATGAAATTTCGGTTTTTCGGTTCGGATCGATTTTCATAGTTCGAATTTCGGTTTTCGGGTTCGGTTCTTCGGGTAATTCGGTTCGGTTCGGTTTTGATTTTTTAAAAAGTTCGATTTTTCGGTTCGGTTCGGTTTGGGCAAAAAACCGAACTGAAAACCGAATGCTCACCCCTACACGTGGTAATGTAAATTGATATATTTAATCAATAAATTTTTTGATAAGTGGAATATTAGTAGATTCATATCCTATGCACATTAAAACTAACTTCTCACCTATTAGATAATTATTGATTAGATACACCAACTCACATAATTATCGCGTCTCCATCATTTTAACTGCTCCAACTTTTCCATAATTGTAAAGAAGTTATACCGTTATGTAACGGCACTGAAATTTTCGTACTGGGCTTTTATTTGCTCAAAAAGAGGTACTACATATAGCCAAAAGTAATTCAAATAATTACACCCTTCTTGTAATTTGATTGAAAATATAATGTAGCTAATAACGTCATATGCAAGAATAATTCAGGGTTGATTCAAAGTTAATTTGTCTGCGATAAATAATATTTGCCTCGTATGTTATTATTAATATTTCTATGATCTGTACACTAAGCAAAATATTATTTCATAAAGAGAAGCATTAATGTAATATATAAAAAATATTAACATAAAAATGTATTATTATATGTAAAAAGAAACATTGACATTTAAAAACAAAAATATTGACATTAACAGGGTTAATGATCGAATCTATCCCGACTTTTAGTGATTTTATCAATTATATCTCAATTTTCAAAATTTATCAATTATATCTCAAATTTTATGAATTGTGTCAAATTTATCTCAATCCTTCAAACTTACCAATTTTATCCTCATTTTCCAAAGTTGTATAAATTTTTATCATCGAAATTTCACTCTAAAGATTGAGTCTTGCCATAATGTGTCAGAGAATGACTTATTATTTTGGTTCGAAAAATAAACTGTATACGAGAATACTAATATTTCACTTTAATTTTTATTTTAGAAATAGTTATAAATAAAATAATCGATAAAATTCATGTAAGTTTGAAAGATGAGAATAAAATTGATAGGATCAAAAAATTGTGATAGAATTGATACCATCGCTAAATGTTACGATAAAATTGATAAATTTTAAATGTTGATATAGAATTGATAAAATCATTAAAAGCCGGGATAAAGTCGATCATTAAACCACATCAAAAAGTACTATATGGACAAGTTTTAAACTATATAAAGAAGCATAATTTATAGTTTTATAAAATAATAAGAGTTTGTTATTGAGTGAGAGAGACGAAGTTAATCACACACACATATATATATATATATAGGGGCAGATGCATAAATTTGTATTGGTAGGGGTTGTATATTCAAATTCCGAGTTTAAAATCATTTGACAATAATTTTCCTGTGTTTTATTTTGATAATATGAGCCTTTGCACAACAATTCACACAAAATATCAAAATTTCGATAATATTATATTAATGCATTTAAAAAAAAACTTGATAGGGGTTAAAGCCTCTCATTACTGCTTACTGTGTCAGCCTATAAATAGAGAGAAACATGAGATTCCACTTTATTACATACATAGATTTGATGATGGTACATGAGTAGGATTTTGTTCTTAATACAAACTTTTGACATAGTAAATACCAATGTTGTAAAAAGCACCCTAGGCGGCCGCCTAGGCGGCGCTTAGGCGCGAGTCGGATGGTTGCCACGGCGTTTATAGCCAAATCGGGTGCTTTAGGCGGTGATACGCCTAGGCGAGATTAGGCGGCCATTAGGCGCCGATTAGGCGGATTAGGCGCCGCCTAATTACACTGATTATTCTGGAAGTTATTGTTCCTCTGATCAGCAGGGTTCCCGAAACCATTATTCCGTGGGGCGCTCTGATTGCCGGAATTCTGATTGAAATTGAACGAAGGAGCAGACGATTGAGCATCTGGAAGCTGGAAATCGCCGGGAATGGCGGAGGTGGAGACAGCTCTGATCGCTGGGTGCCGGATTAGGGTTTTGGAAATTGAAACGAAAGGGGGAGAAGGGCGTAGCTTGTAGAGAGAAGAAGTGGTGATAAAGGAGAATCGAGCTCGGAAAATGGTAGATAACAGCGACGCCATTTGTTGGCGGTGGATATGGAAGGGTTAAACCCTAGTCCAGATTTGTGTGTGTGTGCGCGAGCGAGAGAGAGAGTGATAAACCCTACTGAAAAATAATAGCGATGAAGTGTGCGCATGGATGCAGATTGAAGAACCAGTTTCGGCCTAATTCGGACTTTTTATTCGGGTCAGGGTCATTCGCCTAATGGACCGGTGCTAATCAGGCTGGGTTAGTACAGTTCTGCAGGCCCTAATTAGATTGGTGTTTAGGGCCCGGCCCGAATGTTGGAACTCTTTAAAAAAATGACATGAATTTTCGTTTATTTAGAAAATTTGAAACTGTGCATAAAGTTTCAATATTAGCCAGGGATCAATAAATCAGCTTGCCAATTTTTTGCATGTAAAATTAAATTAGTTTCTACATCATTTTATTGTATATTTCATAAGAGGATCTGGTGGGCTGATTTAACTTTTTTTATGTTGGATTTTCAAACATGGAAAATCTTCTACAAAATTTGAGGTATTTAATATTTTTGGACTTTTAATTTATAAAGGGATGAATATTTTATACCAAACACAAAATTTTAGAATGTCATAAATATATCATACACCTTAAATATTTGTACCAAACAAATCCTAAGATAATATTAGTAATGGATTATGAATGTATTCAAAAAATAATATCATGGAGATAATTTCACATAAGGAAATAAATATTAACAATTAGCTCAAGATATTTCTTTATGTGCTTGGAGCTTATATATATTATTTTTTCCTATGTTAATGAATCCTTAATGAACTTATATGCTTATCAAGTTAATTTTATATTTTTGTATATATTTGATACTCCCTCCGTCCACGAAAAATAGTTTCATTTTTCCATTTTGGTCCGTGCACCAAAAATAGTCTCATTCCATTTATAGAAAATTTCGCACAATACAATACCCCTAAACATCAATTTATTTACAACATATACCAGTAGGACCCACCACCTTTTATCTCTCCAACCACCTTTTCTTCCTCTCTCTCCTACTTTATCAACTATTTTTTCTCTCTTCAATCACTTTTTTCACTCTCTCTCTCTCTCTTACTTTACCAATTGTGCATTAAAACCCGTGCCCTTATCAACTATTTTTTATCTCTTCAATCACTTTTTTCTCTCTATCTCTTTTACTTTACCAATTGTGCATTAAAACCCGTGCCGTCCACCAATGAGACTATTTTTGGTGGACGGAGGGAGTATAAATTATGACACGTAGTTCTAGATATAAGGATGTGTACATTATGCATTCATTAGCACATAATTAATCTTTTTATGAATCAAAAGGTATGGCTAAGGAAGATGAGATCCATCAGTGTTGGGTCATAATAAAACACCGACCTAAATATAAAATAAAATAATAAACGAATGAAATAATTTGGTCGATAAATCATGAAATGAGAAATAGAACGAGATTCAAATCTTTTAGGAGGAGCGCAACGCACCAATAAGATTGAACGACACAAGGCAATTGTAATATATTTTTCATTCACAGCCAATTTTACAAAAAAATTAAATAGTGAGATGTTTTTACTTAAATTCGCCTTTCTATTTATAGATGTTTGTACACCATCGGTGATTTGGTATTTTCAATTGTGTGTGGAAAAGGAGTTTTCGTCAAATCGGTGTTTTTCATCCAAGGGTAGATTGGCCATTCATGGGTTTATCCCTTTAAGGCTATGTTTGGTAGCCTATATTAAGAAGCCAATATTAATTTAATCTTTATTCAACAGTGTAAAACTAGTGTTTGATAGATGTTTTAAAAAGCCCTCAGGCCCGCATTTATTTTCCGGCCCGCATTTATTTTATCCATTTTCACTATTTGTCTTCAGCTTGTTAACCTCTCCAATGAGATGGTTTTATATTATCTCTCTGGAACAGTATCCACCTATTTCTCTTTCTCTTTCTCTCTCCAACACTATTCCCTTTTCCTTTCTCTCTCCACGCAGCCCTCTTCTCCCCTTTCTCTCTGCAACACTCTTTGCCCCTTTTCCCTTTCTCTCTCCAACGCAACACACTTCCCCCATTTCCCTTTCTCTGCAACATTCTTCCCCCCTTTTCTCTCTCTCTCTCGACGAAGTGGTCGACGAGGACCTCTTCCCTGACTTGGCCGGCAGCGACGGATCCCTCTTTCTCCCCCTCTCTCTTCCTCCGCCGCTTTCGGCTCCATCACTCTCGGTCGCTCGGGCCAACCACTCTCTCTCTCTCTTCCCTTTGTTGGCCGGCGGTGCTTTTGGCCGTGGGTGGGTGGGTGGTGCTTTTGGCCAGTGGGTGGGCGGTGCTTTTGGCCAGTGGGTGGGTGGGTGGGTTGTGGGTGGGATTTGCCTAATTAATTAATTAACTAATCAATTATTTTAATTTAAATAAAATAAATAGGCAAAAATGTAATTTTATAAGTTAATCTACCAAATAATTTAATCTACCAAACATTTCATTAGTTTTATTTTGTTTACAATCTTATCTACCAAACAACAATTTAAAAACCAATAGTAATTTAACTAACACTTTATCTATTGGGCCCAAACTAATTTAAACACGGTTTTAGTCTATGTTTTAATTTTGCACGGCTACCAAACGAGCCTAAGTGTAGTGTGTCGATCAATTATGCCATGACAGTGTATCTCCAAGATCTTTTGAAAACAACCGACGGTAGCCACATAGATGGAGCATCAGATACAATCATACAAGTTTGTGCACTTGAGAAATATTCGGTATGTTGTTCGTTCATCTTATAGTGGGCCTTCAACTTTCTGAGGAGCCCAACGGGGAAGTCACAAAATCATCCAACTACTTTTAATGAAAATGTATCCCGGATCAACTCATCAATATAATAGTTCCAGAAATATATAAAATATGCATTCACATTTAATGATGGTAAAAATAAAATGTATTGACGTCTAAATAAACGAACTTTAAGGATATTTTGGTTGAAAGTTTTGAATAAATATACAAACTTAAACATTATTATAATTTTTTAACAAGTTGAATATTGGTCAAAATAGCTGACATGGCACCACTTTATCAAAACGACGTCGTTATATTTATGAAATAAATATATAACATACAAATATGATACCTAAATATTTATTTTTACAGTTAAATATAATTGTCATTTGTATATATCTTGATATTATCTATAAAGAAAACTTAAAATACTTAATAATGATAATTATCATTATACTTTTTACATATTATGAGGTTTTAAATGTCACGTTCGTATATAGTGTAGGTGGTTGTACTAGTTTCCTTATTTATTGGAAATCCAATATAAGCAATATTAGGAGTATTATTTCCTCCATCAACCAAAAGTGTGCAACATTTTTGGTTGCATGAATTTTAATAAAATGTTAGATATATATTTTTGTAGCAGAGCAAAAGTCACATCAAAGGTAAATAGTTAACTCACATGGGTGTTTTATAGTGAGCTATGTCTAGATTTTTTTGTAAATAAGGTTGTACACAACAGGAGCTCGAAAATATAGCTACAACTCAATTTTTCAGTTGTCGGATCGACATTTCACTTTTTAGCCATAAAATTTCAGCCCCAAATTCAACCACTGTCCCATTTTTTCAGTTCACCATTGTTTTATTATTTTCCAATTTCATATATTTACTTAAATTGAGATATTTGTAAAATCAAAATAAATGACTAAATAATTCAAAAGTTATTTAGTGTAAATTCCTAAAATTACATTAATTAATTATTAGAAATTACATAATTTAAATTCATAACATTACATTAGAAGATAAAATAAACTTCACAGTTCAAATCAGTTGGAGCGTGCCCAAATTTCTTCGATGAGATCCTATTGGAATCGGTCGTGAGTTCGTTCTTCGTGAGAGAAGCTTGTCGACTCAGTAATTCTCAAAATTGAGGCAGCGCACCTTGAGATGAGTTGTCACGGGCACTTTGGATAGATGTCATCGGCCAAGTAGTAGGTCATACCGTATTTTCGGCGATTGGCCGTGAAATTCATAATCGGTGCCATGTTAGTGCATACTTTGTTGAACATAGGTGGTTGGTGCAGGTGTTAGGGTATATACTGAAAAGCAACCTTTTGAGTTGCTTTGTATTTGTAAAACCTTATTTCTCAAATTTATGAGAATATTATTATTCTGTCACATTGTTTTGCTTTTTATATAATTTGTTATATAAATCATTATGATTAAGAAAATGGTCTAAGGCTTTTGCATTGTAGACTGAGTGGTGATCAGGTTATCACTGAAGGTTGCTCAGTCGGTTCCCTTGCAAAAGAAAAACAAGTTTCACAACCTAGATAGACTTTGACCATCTATCGTGAAAGGTTGCAGTGTCAGTCCAAAACGTTTACTAACCTTGGTAAACAAAAGACACTGGTGTGATATAGCACTGAAAGGATTCACGAGAGATAAGTTTTTCTTGCTGATTACTGAAAGACGAGATCTCGGTGATGTTTATTTCTTAATCTTTGTATATAACATTGATCATACGTTATTAATTATGCATTGCTTTGATTTATCAAAAGGTGCGACCTTTTCGTAGTCCAAGAATCCTGATATCTTGGACAGTGGTAATTAATGACTAAGAAGATGCTAGGATTGTTATTGCATTTGAATCGTGTCCCAGGAGAGTCTGGGTTGATAATATCCCCAAGATGAGTTCAATAAAATATTTTATAATACAGAAGCCCGACTAGCTTGGAATTTATTCCAAAGTATAATAAATAAAGAATTTTGAACTGGAACATTCATTGTTAAAAGATATTAATTAATTAAAACTAGCAGCTGGTTGTAAATCAATGATTCCAATAAGGTTCAGTGAACTGAAACAATAAAAAAAGTTTGCAAGGTAAAGGATTTCTGACTTTCACCTGACATCTAGATTGATTATATTTGATTATATGTTTTTTATAGTCGAGTGTAAAATTAGGTTAGTATGTTCCAGGTGCGACTTATGATATTCTATATTGCACATTGGTAAACCAGGCGTGCTGAATTATGAAATGTAGGTTCATTTGGCCACAAGTTCCTCAGGTCATTGCTGCCTTTCTGGTCTTGTGCCCCAGAACGTCGTGCAAGGCACCACAAGACTTCACGAATGGACCCAATTATAGCCATCATGTAAGATATTATTACCTCCACTTGTTCTTTTTTGTTCTGCAAATCTATATGGAAAAATACATGTATAATTCTTTGCATATTGTTTGCTAGCAACACTTAGGGGAGAGTATGGAGATCGAATGCAGTTATTGCAGTTATCTTGATTGCTTGGGCGTGCATGGCGACTAGGGCTGAGTAATCGGTATTTCGGTTATCGGTTAACCGATAACCGAACCGACTAATGTCGGTTACCGGTTAACCGATAACCGATAATATCGGGATCGGTGCGGTTTCGGTTATG
>JAYDZE010563894.1:0-12433 GCA_034509125.1 Monilaria moniliformis | reverse complement strand
AGCAATTAGAATCACGTAAAATAGGAAACAAGTAATTTCCTAGTTTATTTCTAATCCCTCTATAAAAGAGGCGTACGTGTAAGGAATCAAGTAAAAAATATACAATGTTTTTCCTCTACAATTGTTCATCTCTCAATAGTTAACAGGGCATTCGCCTTCGGTAGAAATCTTTTAGGTTGGGTGATATTTTATTTCGTGTTTTGTTTGGATTCATAAACTATTCAATTTCACCATGAATCATACACTCATGTTAATTTAAGCTTCTTCAATAACTTTTGATCTTCAAATTAAAATACTAGTGTCAAGTCTCAGTTCACGCCAACTCAATATTAATTATTAGTGCGTATTTTGTTTCAGGAGGGACATTGCAGAGTTTCATTTGAATCTCCATATTATATGAAAATTTTCGATCATTTTAATGTGTATGAATATCGATGTAAATCCAAATACGTGAACTGCTGTTTCTTTTGACTTGCAGTATTTTCGATTTTGTTCATTTGAGGTAGGTATAACTTAAACCTTCTCTCTACAACTCTGTAGAGTTACCTCCCAACTTCGATTTTAGGAAAATAAATTTAAATGATCCTTAAGAGCTGAAGATTTAAAGCAGAAAAGGATTTCTATTTCAAGCTACAAGTCGGAATCTCTTTTTGCTAGATTGAGAAAAATTATGACATTAAAGTGAGAGCAAAGTAAAATATAATATTCCATTTTTATAAAAAGATAAGTTATATAATCTTATTCATAAAAATATAAGTTTTTTATACTATTTTTGTTATAAAAAAAATTACAATACCAGCAGCCAACCGCTTAAAAAACTTGTAAATTAAATAATAAATTTCCTTCCTTTTCTTTTATTGAAACTAACATTCAACTTTAAAAAAATAAAAGAAGCTATCCCACAAAATTTTCAAACCATAAACAAATCGAAAAAGGTTATTTGGTCTTCATAAAACTTCACTATTGAGACCCACGATCGCATCCTCTACTCCGACACCACGATCGCCTCCCCTCCCCCGGCAGTTTCTTCAAACTTATATTTCCTGGCAAGATAAGCAGAAGCGGCAATGAGCGCCATATGACTTCATCATCTTCCCACGGAGAACCTCCCCTTCCGATTAGCCCCTAACTTCAATCTCATAGTTTAATATATAATCGCATCGTGATGGTTTTGAAGTTGTAAAATTGTTGTTGGGGTTGGCGATGTTTATATGCCCACGATGGTCGCTCACGATGGTAGCTCACGATAGTGCTGTTAGAAGTGAACTCACGACCGTGAGCTTCCATCGTTGGTCACGATCGTGGACCACAATCGTCATTGTGATCGTGGGCAACAATTGTGTCTATTTGCAATTGAGCCACCGTGAGTGAGCCACAAACGTGACTGGTCCGGTCCACTCACTCACAATGGTTCACTCACGAAGGTGGCTCACGCTCACTCACGATAGCATAATTGTGACCCGCCATCACGACCACGATTGTTGTCCACGATCATTGTCCACGGACGTGGGCAACAATTGTGGGCATCGATCGTTGGTGAGCCACCTAGGTTTTGGGCAGTTTTTCTGCACTTTATTTTAAAGCACAATTTCATTTCATTTCATTATATGGATTGATATTGCAGCCTCATTGTGAATGGAAAAGACCAATGCTTTGTTATTCAACTTGGACTCGCATAGCGAACTTGTACATACGCATTGATATTAAGAAAATACTAAAGTGTGTTGGTGAAGAAGATGCAATAAGAAGATTTAAGGATAGATTTTTGGGGCGTTTGATAGACGTTAGGAGGAAAAGATGTGCAACCAATGCATTGCATAATTCACTAGCCCGACAACTGAAGAACGAGGAAGCGTACCGCATTATACCCGATGACGAGAGTTGATTCCAAATTGTCTGGCATACCCTTCGTTTTACAGTCGATGAGTATGCCCGTATCACTGGACTGCTTTTTGAAAATTCAGATTTTTAATCCACCACACATGTGATTCCACCGACAAGTACTACCATAGATTTTTCAAAAGTTAGCCTACAACTGTAAACGGCTTGAGAAAATCATTCAATGTCCAATAGCTTAGTAGTGACGACGATGACTACTTGAAGGCGGCCAACATGCTGGCGTACTATATGTCCCTCCTATTCCAGGATAACGTCATAATAGAGGATTGGACATGGGTGCTAGTTGAGGACTACAACAACTGAGGTTGGTTTCCAAGGGGGTCATACACATATCACGTCTTTAGTTATTACATCAACATTGTTGTAACAAAACCGAACCGAAATTGGGACAGGTCTGTGCAATCGGATCGTCTAGAATTCAATTGTCGCGATGTTTGATGTGGGCCACCATACCAATGAAGACAAATTTTAGTCATTTTTACATCATATCTCGAGCGGGATGAGTTCTATGTCAATGGAAAAGTCCTGACTAAGGAGACTGGTGAGAGTCATGTTTCTCGAGGATGCAAACTGGATCCTATGGTCTTTCACGAGTCATTCATGTCATCTGACCCTCTGTTGATCTTGGAGAAGCAGTACAAGGAATTCAGAAGCCGTGGGAGTGATGCGTATGTGAAGATTAGAGAGACAGAACACCAGTTAACACAAATGTTTTTCGATGAAGTTGAGCATAAACACAAGGACTTCTCCTCGGATGTAACTATTCAACTCATTATGAATATTAACCATTAATTAAATTATTTTATATCATAATCTAACATTATATTTTGTTACTTAGTCAACAGACATGTATGTGCTCTTCACTCGCAATAGGATCTAACGAAGTGATGGTTCATTTGACACGATTATCATGGAGTCCGACTTTTGTGTAAGTTTTACTAAATTACTTTCATAATATTCTATTTATAATTTATTATAAGATAGTCTTCCTTATGTTATGTTTTGATATAGAGTTATAGATGGTTATGAATGCAGAGTATAGAAAATTGTGCCCTAAAGATTTCGAAGGACGCAAAGCTAGGTTGTTGGTGCTCAAGAATTGTCGCGTCCCTGAAAGCCAAATGGACATGGTCACTGGTATTTAATAGTATTGTTGTCAGACATGGTCGGTGGTATTTATATTGTTAAATATTTCACACACACACACACACACACACACACACACATATATATATATATATATTTATCATTATAATATATTATAGCAATTTGTTTGCGTCGGCCAAAACCACTGGGTTGTAATATGAGTATGTATTGACTCATGGACTGTTGACTTGTACAACTCACTGTTGCGTCATCATTACGAAGAATGAGCCACCGCGACTATCAAATGATGTGCATCACTCGCGGAATGCCGAACTTGCTCGCTAAGACAAACTATTGGCAAACCAACCACCATAATAAAGGCGAAGTGATGAGTTGAAGTTAATCAAATTGCCAATGAGTGAACAGTTTTTGCAAACATATAGCCACACTTGCTGCTCATACTCACGCATGTACTTGGATCGCCTAGTAAATGACGGAAACCGATGAGACATGATGGTCCAATTTGAACAAATACATTAAGAAATATTGGTGGCTTGTAGGAATTAAAAAATATATAAATCATATGACAATTATAAAATTCAAAGTGTAAAACATTCTAAAAAAGTCAAAGATTACATAAAATAAATCAACAATAAATTGTTCAAAAATAGTTTTTCTTCATAGAATCATAGAGTTTCATAAATGAATCTAAACTCTAAATATTTTAGTTACATTATTTTTTTTACACCGATAATCTTTGAAGCTTTAACTTCATAATTCACTTCGAGCACATAGTCTTCAAACTTTTCACTATCTATTAAAAAAAATATAATATTAAAATATAATATAGTTTTATAATTTATAATTTTATAATAAAAATAAAATCTTACCATCAAAATATCTATGCAACCAATTATGTGAGCAAAGAAGAGCTTGCATTTTTCGGTATATTTGTTCAAAATGTGTGCTCTAATACGAAATGAATATTATTACACTATCGTTGTTATAAGAATGCTAAGCACATCACACGCCATCCCTACAAATTCTCTAAAACTTAATGCATGATTATCCAATGCCTAATGAATGTAAAGTATTTAATTTGGAGAATTTTGGAATTTATACATAAACTCAAACACGATTAAGTACTACTAATGTAAAAAAAAAAAAAAAACATCGGATAAGAATGTTGTTGGATAAATATTTTGTTATTAAATGATTTAACTTAAGAATGGGTTATTATGGTTCTTGACATGATAAAAAAATCTAATTTAAGAATTATAAAATTAAAATAAAACACAAATGTATTTTGTTAAATTTCAAAACATGTTTCATAATATTGGTTGTAGTGAACTTGAATTTTCCAATTCGTTTACATATTATTATTTATATTAGTAAAACTCTAATGCATATATATATATATATATAATTGAAGGGTTAATTTTATTTTATTTTTTGTAGTTATCAATTTTAACAAAATTATCACTAAAGTGTCAAATCAGTTGTTAAACAAGGCGGGATAATATGTAATTGTTGCACCTAAAGCCAACCCATCGGGCCAGCCCATCAGGTTTCGGTTATCAGCTAATTGGGTTCGGGCTAATCAGTTCCAAATCTTATCGGGCTATGAATTTCCAACTGTAACCCTCTAAAATTAGCGGGCTAGTCGGGCTTGCCCAGCGGGTTCAGGCTGGACTGACATCCCTAATAATGATGATTTGTACTCTATCTTGCAAATATTAATAGTAAACAACACTTCTAGTAAAATCACTTATGATAGTTAAATGATTTGTTAGACATGATACATATTGATAAATATTTGATCATATTTCGTTCATTATATGTAAACACGGATTTAAAAGGCGAGTTAACAAAACCTTGCCTATTTCTTAACACCACGATCGTTGTGGCCATTGTGGGCTACTGTCGTGGCTCATGGTTGTAGCCCACGATGGCCTTCAACCATCGTGGCCTTAGGATCAAATTATGATTTGACTTTTAAGTAGTTGTGTGTAGTTTGAATGGTGTTTTATAAATACTCTAATGATTTATGGTGCATTAGTTAACAAATAAAACCTTCACAAACCAATTTGTATAATCATATATTGATTTACACCACAATAGATCCAAACTTACACAAATGATGATAACATGTCCTCGTATCTTGGAAAACTTAGTAATACACACCACTTATAGTGAAATCACGTATAATTTTATAATCACATGTTAGACATGATATATGTTAAAAGTATGTGATCATATTCCATTTACTTAGCCTAATGATGATGATAATTTGTACTCTATATTGCAAATATTAATAATACACAAGACTTCTAGTGAAATCACGTATAATCATTAAATGATTTTTTAGAGATGATATATATTGATAAATTCTTGATCATATTTCATTGATAATATGTAAATACGGATAAAAAATGTGAAATACAACAAAGACCTTGTCTATTTCTTAACGCCACGGTGGTTGTGGCCATCGTGGGCTACCTTCGTGACTCACGGTTATAGCCTACGATGGCACCCACAATGGGCTTCAACCATCGTGATCTTAAGTTTTGTGACTTTTAGGCACCAACAATACTCAACCACGATCGTGCACCCATGATCACGAGCCTATGATCACACATTACGATCGTGGCTCACTCACTATATCTCAAGCATGGTGGCTCACTAATGATCTTGTACCTATAAACGTCTACCATGGTAATGGTTACTGTTGTGGCTCACGGTCGTGGTCAAATATGTGATCCACATATATATGTGATCTAAATAATTTGGTCAACAATAAACTCTAATTCGCGATGTGCCTCAACCCTAGTTCCAACGCTGCTCTACTCCATATATATACTCTCACTACTCCGTTCTCTCTCAACCCTAATTAGCATCGCCGCCCCACTATCTATATATACTCTTGCTTCTCCCTTTACTCTCAAACCTAATTTATGTCACCGCGCCTCTTAATGTGCCACAACCTCTTAATGCACAGTCGTCGGCCCCATTGTCGTCGATCCCATTGCCTTCGGCCCCATTGTCGTCGGCCCCACTAACGTATCTATAACCTTTTTAAATGGCATCTCCCGAAGGGGCTCAATGCAGAACCAAGAGGAACAGTGCAACACCAAAGGGAATAGAATAATATCCACTTGTGGAGTTCAATTAGCGCTTCATTGTTCCTTAGACTTCAATAATTTGATACATATACCACTAGGAATCTTCATCTCATTGATGAAGACTGTGTGATCAAGTTCTCTGATTCTCGTTATCCTAATGTAGACGTGGTTGCTACCAAAATACCACTCAACCCTGATAACAAGTGGATTGATTCAGAATCTCATCAACCACATCATATAGTGGTGCAAAAGAATAAATATGATTGTCTTGTGTTTGTAGTATATTGAATGTAATTCCCTTTTATTTTTATGAGTTTTCATTCAATGTAATTTCCCTTAATGAAATTTAAATTGAATGTAATTTACTTATGTTAACCATGACCATTCACCCACTATCATGAATCATCGTGGTTCACGATGACTCACTCATTATCTTTCACCCAAGATCAGGCACTCACGATCATTAACCATTGTGGTTCATGATTGCTCACCCATGATCTTTCACCCCACAATCAGTCTCTCACGATCATGAATCACCGTGGTTCACGATGCCCCCACGATCAGGCACTAACGATCATTCATCCACAATCATGAACCATTGTGGTTCGCGATGGCTCACTCATGATGTTTCACCCATGATTAGGCTCTCACCATCATTCACCCATGATCATGAACCACCGTGGTTCACGATCATGGGTGAATCATATATCTTGTTCAAATTAAATATATTCGCACGATATTCGCACAAAACCAATGTCATAAATGTTCAAATATATTTGAACTACACCCACTCTATCTTCATCGGACATCTTGATAACTTATGATTTGCGCTCCAACAAACACTATATTTATTTTTCTATTTGCGCTTTTGAGTCAAACATGCTCCCTCATTTTCTTCGGTAGCGACATTCAAATCAACATGAACTATTGTAATGAACATTGTACATGTACTCCAATTGTGATTGATTTTTTTACACTTAGAACACACCTGATTATTATGTATAGTCGCCACATCCTCAACCAATGAACGAGCACGATTCATCCATCAACAACCGGCTTGAGCGACCTCCTCTTGATCGATAACACATAATGTGGTATTGACTTAACATCCTCATTATAAATTTTGATCAAGGTGCGTTATTTGAAATAGCGACTAACGTAATCAAACACTAACAAACCGATATCGCCACCTCCCGTCGGTTCAAAAGAAAACATTTATGTAGAGGTGAGCAAAATACCTGAAATTCAAATATCTGAACAAAACCAAACTGAAATTTATAATTTGGCTTGATTTTTTTAGATTTTTGGTTTGGATCGGATTGAATATTTTGTAAATTTCGGATTTTCGGATCAGTTGGGATCAATATATTGAAAAACCGAAAAAATCTGAAATCTGAAATATAGTTATATAATCATAATATATCTATATATATATCTCTCCAAAAACCCAAAAAGTTAAAACACTAAAACAACCGCATCCCCTAATTCAAAATTTTCACTCCATCTTCTCCACGCAGGCCACATTGTCTCCTCTTAAGCTTCACTCCAGTCCTTGCCTTTCGTCCAGCTCCAGCTGCCAGCCACCGCCAGTCGCCTTTTAGCCCTCAGCAGTCATCATGTTTCATCCCCTCTCATCTCACAGTCTGTTGCATCCCCGCAAGTCGCCCATCTCCCCTCTCACAGCCCGCTGCGTCCCTCACTCCCCGGCCTGTGAGTCGTTGTCAACCTCTTCTCGTGATGCTTATGAATAAGCTAAATGTTCATGCATCCTTGGGCTAGAAAGATTTCATATTTCCCTATGTCTATATGAAAAAGCTTAATGTTTATAGGTCCCTGTGTTTCTTTTGAAAGTGTCGAATGCATCTGAATGTGTGTATACAACACCATTATATTAGCTTTGTATAGAAACTATATATGCTCTGGTAATCTAACACCCTTATTTGTCTACAGTTTTGTGCGAAAATACAATTGTAGTTTGATTTCCATAGGGTAATTTACAATCTTGGAACTACACTAGTTAGTTTGACACTAATCTTTCTCTTTAATAATTTTATGGCATATAATTGTAGACGATGAATTTTGGCACGCTAGCATAAATAAGAACTGGAAATTAGAAAAAGGAAGCCATGCATTCGGCTTATTAAACATAACTTTGCGGTATGGCTTAACGGAGGACATATCTAGAAATAGGGGACATGTGACTTCAAATGAGGTGTCACCTAATGAATTATATAGTCACTGCAATATATATTGCAGCTAGACATGCATTGCAACCCAATTACTCTGTAAGCACATTGTGTTTGATCATTATCTATTATTCTATATATTTCCCTGCTCATCTTACTCTTGGTTTTCATTTTTTATGAAATACTCCTGATTATCACTATTCCTACATCACTGAGATAGGAAACCTGAAATATTTATAATGCTTAAAATTATTCTATCTAGCATTGTTAAATTTGATTCTCATTCTTCCTATTAATTTCCCTTGTAATAAATGACATGAAAACTATATAACAATTGAAACCAACATTCACTAACAAGGTTATTTCAGTAAGTGATAATTAATGCTTTTGATAGGGAAAGTCTTTTGTTATATGGGCGAAATTAATATGGAAAACAAGTCTACCTTTGTGGGACGAATGGGGTGGATCATAGGCCAAACTTTCGACATTTTTTTGTTGGCATTGGATGATGTAGTATTTGTCTTGGTTGATTTGTAATTGATGCTTTATGAAGATTATATTTGTCTACTTGTATAGGTTGGTTGATGCATATTTCTATGTAAGTTCTAGAAAAATGAGTTTAGGATTTATGGAATGTCGGAATTACGATTTTTTGGTTTTTTCGGTTTTTTGTGTATATTTTTATAGAATTTTGGATTTTTCGGTTCGGATCAGATTTCATAATTAAGTTTTAGGATTTTCGTATTTAGATTTTTGGACTCGAATTTTCGGACAATTCGGTTCGGTTCTGATTCATTTTTCATAAAAATTTGGATTTTCGGATTAGGAAAAAATCCGAACCGAAAACTGAATGCTCACCCCTACATTTATGTCATATATGTAATAATCATTAAATAAAATGAGTATTGAAAACTTACCTTATATTTGCAATCGCGGCAGCAGCGTGGCAACATGGGATCTCATCCAAATCAAACTCCCGACATTTGTATATCTGACCCATAACATCTACAACATAAGTTGTTCCATATTCTTCCACCTTATATGCTTGTGTAGTAGTACATCTAACAGTGATGTGTTGATGGCGTTCCACACTACTAGATAACTTGGTAAAAGTTGCAGTTGTAAGATCATGATCACTCGATATACTTTGCGTTCATCGCTTGTCAAATCATTGCTACATAATCAAGCAATATATCTCAAATAATGAACATATTGGTAGACATATGGCCCATAAAAGGCAACAAATCATGCACTTAGCTGCATTTGAAGTCATGCACCAAGCTGCATTTGCGTTTGTCGCTTGTCAAACCATTGCTCCACAATCAAGCCATATATATCGAGTAATGAGCATACTGGTAGACATCTGGCTCATAAAAAGGCGAGAATTCAGGCACTCAGCTATATCTGAAGTCATCAAACCGTATCGTCGTTGCGGACAATTGGACCGAGCCTACTTCTCCACTCCAGCCATAGAAAGTCATTTGTGAACCCCATCTCTACTTAGAACCTTTAAACCAGAAAAATAATGTTCGTAATCTTCATGCCGATAACTATATGTCGCATTTTTTTTAAAAACGGCTGCAACATGAGCTCCATATCAAGTTAAATTCCTCTGCAGATGGTAATAGCACAAAGCATGTACTGCATTTGAATAGACAGTTTGAACGGCTTCAAGGATACTTTTATGTTGGACTGATATAATAACCAAATTTTCAGATGGATTATAACACTTGCATAGGTTATAAAGAAACCAAGTCCACGATTGAGTGTTCTCTATCGAACAAATACCAACTAAAATGGGGAAAATTTGTTTGTTTCAGTCCATCGTGATGGCCTCAAACAAAATACATTTACTCATACCCTTCAGGTAGTCATATCCACTATAATCACATGTTGAAGAGAGCTCTCGAATGCACGGAAACACTGTACGAGAGCAACGAACATATAGTGAAACATTCCCACTCTAGTCACCTGGATATTATAAACCGTTCTCGGATTGTGCTGACGGAATAAATACAAATGCGATGGGAGTCTTTGATACGAATTATCAAAGTTTGACATTTCTTTCAACAGTACGATCCAAGTTTGAGGAGCAGTGGTGCTCCAACGTCAACTTCGTCATTCTCCAAACACATGCACTGAAATCTGGCCCTCTTCAAGAGTACACCAATGGCTGGTGAAATGGCTTGACCCAGCCCAACGGCAATGTAGTGTCAAAATCAAGAACGGGATAAGCCAATTTCGCTGTGTGCAGTGTGCATCACCATCACCTCCAGCATGCTCCTCATGCATAGCTTGTTGGTCTAATAAGATGTTCCGGTGCCTGAAAACCCTATCCATTTGTGGCGGTTATCGAATCCAAGCAAATAACTCTGAAGTCATAATATCAATCACATCTCTAAGTCTCTTATTCTCCTCGTCTTCAGAGTTATTCACTGTCTCATCTTCAAGTGGCATGTTGTGAGGGATTTTGTGGGGCTTTGGTCCCGAGCTGCTTCTTCTTCGGGGGCAGACTATTCCGCTAGCATTTGAAGTAATTTCATATCACATCCTAGTAAAACTTTAAATTGTCTATCGTCGTCTATACATATGAGATAGTAAAGCAAATAATTTGTAACCCCGTAATGCATTTTTTATCGCATGCATGAGCTAATTTAGAGTCAAGTTACCCACTTCCACACTAATAATCATCTCATCTCCTTCTATGTACGTCGATCGGTCCCAATGACCGTTGTAATGTATCATGATACGACATATCTCAATCTGAGATTGACAAAAATAAACTAGCAAATTAGCAAAAATAAAATGAATATTAGGGTTTTTGTCTCATACACACGGCGGTACAGAGCTCCAACGCTCACAGTGGTACTATATTGCAGTGGTGCAGAGAACATTGGAGTCACTCAAGATGGTCCACTTGTAGGGGAATACCGTGATCATGAGTAGCACATCGTGTTTGAACCATTATCGTGGGTCGTTATTGAGAACATCGCGGTCTTAAGAACGCGATAGTGGTAAACGATCGTGGCAAACCATTGTCGCCAATTATCGTAGTCTGCGATCGTAGTCCACGATTGTTGACAACTAACGTAAGTTGTAAACGATCATCGACAACGATCGTTGGCGTGGACCAGTATCGTGGCATTTAGAACATGAACGTAGCCAATGATGGTAGTCCGCGATCGTTGGCCACGATCGTTGATCACTAACATGTGCTTTACACGATCGTCGACAACGATTGTGTTGGGGTTTTATACTAGAAAGCATACTTTACGAGCTGCTTATGTATTAATAACCCATAGAACTACCATTCTCCGGCTCTTGTGGAGAGATACTATTGTTGTTTGGCTTGCCCTTTATAATCTAGTGATTATATTCGAAGCAAATATAATACGTGATTATAATCAAGCAAGCAAGTCTAGGTCTTCTACATTGTAGATTGAATGATGATCAGGTCATCACTAAAGGTCTCTCAGCTGCCCTTGCAAAAGAAAATTAAGTTTCACAGCGTAGATAGACTTGGACGATCTATCGTGAAAGTTTGCAGTGTCAGTCCGAAAGTATCCTAACCTTGGTAAACTAACGACATTGGTGTGGTATAGCATTGAATGGATTCACGTTGAGATAAGTCTTTCTTGTCGATTGCTGAAAGACGAGGTCTCGGTGAATATTTGTTTCTTAATCTTTGTATATAACATTGAGCATACGATATTAATTATTCACTACTTTGATTTATCAAAAGGTGCAGATTTTTCGTAACCCAAGAATCCTGATATCATGGGTAATGGTACTTAATGTCTAGCGGTGCTAGGATTGTTATTGCATTGAATTGTGTCCCGGGAGAGTTCGGGTTGATAATATCCTGTATAGGAGTTCAGAAAATGTTTTATTATGTAGAAGTTTGACCGGCTTGTAATTTATTTCAAAGTATAATAAAAAAGTTTTTGAACTAGATCGTTGTTGATAAAAGATATAAATCAATTAAAGTCAACAGCATGCTTAAGTTAATTAATAGATATTAGAATCTTAAACACGGAAAATAATTAAGTAAAAGAAAGCTCAAATTATCTGTAATTTGGATTTGGACGGATAAGTCAATATTAATTTCTATAGTGGTCCAAATTAATATTCTATTGGGCT
>JAYDZE010563883.1:0-12434 GCA_034509125.1 Monilaria moniliformis | reverse complement strand
TATATATATAATATTAAATATAAATTCAGTTTTTTTTCGGTTTTTTCGGTTTATAGTATGTCCGAACTGAACCAAACCGAACCGAACCGAACCGAACCGAACCGAAAAACCGAAATATGTGAAAATCAAAATTGAACCGAACCGAAATCCGAAAAAAAACCGAACCAAATTTTAGATTTCGGTTTGTTTCGGTTCGGATATTTGGATTTCGGGTATTTTGCTGACCCCTAACATGAATGACGCGATTCAAGTTGCAAAGAAATTGAAAGTTCACCAGCACTGATGTATCTAGATGTTTTGGAATTTTAAAGTTAATAAGCAGTTCAATATTATTAAAAAAAAAAAAACTTGTTACGCTTTCTCATAACAATTTTTTTCCTAATTTATATTTTCTCTTCGAAAACCTCACAATTTTGCAAAAAATTGATTTATGTCACATACAAAATAATCTATTGACGGAACGATAGTGTAGTTGCTGGATTCTTATGTGGATTATAATTTAATCGAATTTTTTTTTGGATTAACTACATTTTGTATCTCCAACTTCAACATTTTCCAAAAATTTCCCCAAAAACAGGAATAAATCAACATTTTTTCAAGTTGAGGATTTTTGAAAGAAAAACATGAGTTCAAATAAAAATCTCTTATTTGATTGCAAAATTATGGTGAATGTGTAAGTTCGAATCCCTCAAGGAGCGATTTTTTTTAATGCAACAACCATTTTCACCATGCCATCATGAAATATAAAGTGAATGCAACACCTAAATTCAAATCTCGCGATGAGCATTTTTTTAGTGCAGTTAATTTCACTACGAAAATACAATTAATATACATTTAGTACCATATTCTTACGTTCTCACAAAAATATAATTATCATATAAAAATCACACATTACTATGTTAATTAAAGTCAATCTACTCCATAATTTTGATTGATGGATAGTCAGGACTAATTTTCAAATAGAGTAATATTATTTTTATGCATACAATTATATCTTTTCTTTAATAATATGTTTTATGGATATTTTTTTATATATTACAACCATATTTTGTACATAATCAATATAATAAGTTATTTTCACCCGAATCCAACTCTGTTTGTGTGGATGTAGCAATCAGAAAATACATGAAAAACTATAAAACATAATATTGCTTTAAGAGATGAAAATAATATTTGGACCCCAAATATTGGAATCTCGTCAAGGAATCTAATCGACAGTCGAACTAGTTAGTGCAATACAACCCCCAGTCTTCCTCTTGCCTATGGGCTACGGCAGCACAACAAGTCCAAATTTGGAATTGGATTCAAAGAGGGAGACACTAAACCTAGTAGTAAATTACAAGTTCTAATGTTCTTTACATTTCCATCTATTTCATTCACCTTGAAATTGGAAATCAACTTCAATATCATCTAAATCTGAGAAACGAATACAAAAATAACTGAGGTTCCTCATATGTCTGTCAAGATTAGTGATGACACAACAACATACGCTAGAAAGAAAAAGATTGCTATCTGGAAGAAAAACTTGGGATTGTCTCTCATATTTGGAGATGTGACAGCCCTGGAGATTACAAATCAACAAAATAAAATCAATGTACGGAGGGATTATTGGTGTTAATGGAAAAGAGCTTCGATATTCAAATAATTCACGATTTGATGGTCTTATGAGAGATTACCTAGCAATGCGCTGAGAAAGCCGATGAAAGGGCATGCTCTGGATGAAGACAATACCAGGTCCGGTTATTATAGCAGTAACCAAATTGTCACCCTGCAACAAAAGCAGGTAATGTTACCAAAATAATAAGTCAGATTCATCGCAGATGCACCTAGCGTTGGCCTAAGTAACTCCTACAAAGTATAGAGATCAAATTACAATGGCAAACACTGAACTAACTAGTCACAACCCTAAGACAAATTAGTTGCAGTTCCTGCTTTGTTGGTTTAGAAAAGGAACACGACACTAGTATGTCAAACTGAGATGATATTTCCCGAAGCACAACTAAGCACTGCATATAAAACATCTCTAACATGAATTTACAATTATTATTGCAGAAGAAAGCCAAAACACTAGCTAAGTCTTTGATGCAGATAAAACTGAACGAAGAGTGTGGTAGAATGCTAGCAAAGATAAACCTCCCAAGTACAAACAGAAAGTTCAACAGATAATGTAACATGCTAATGCCTAACTTCAGGTACAACATCTCATTAGATAGATAGCGAACATGAAAGTTAAAAGTTCATAAAAAAGATAACAATAGTAACCTGACCCTATCAACATTGAAATTTCAACTTTAGTTCTCAGATTAGGAGTATTACAAACTAAACAATCAGCTGAGTTCAGCATCTCAGGAAAAAAAAATTCCACTGCATCACTGCTGTAAACCAGTACTTCTTACATAAAACATATTCAAGAATATTTTACCTGAACATTTCAAATATAACTTCTCAACTAATAAAGACCTTGTGCAGACTTTACACTAACTTCGCAATAAATGACAGGAAAAACGATATTGAGGAAACATAAACTCAGCACATCTGCCGGCAAAGAATCATCTGCAACATATCTTGGGTATAATAAGAAGTTAAGAACACATAGATACTCACCCCAAAGAGCACCCTTCTCATAGGACCGTTATATTTGATTTGTACATTTACTGATGCTGACACTGCAATGATGCTAGAGACATCAACTGCTAGAACTTCATCCACCTCGATATTCTTCTGTACAACTAAAAGCACCAGAGAGATCAAAACAAAAAATCAACTTGACCAGTGCTGGATCAACTAAATTGGACGGGTAATTCTACTTAAGTATTCAATCGGTCATATTCACTTTACAACTACCAAGAACTATCGGACCAGTTAATAATTCATTTTGGAATGATTCCAGAGAGGAGTTCATTCTGAAGTCTGAAGTGCTCGGCCAGACACCTACGTTATTATAAACAGATAACTTCACAAATAAAGATCATATTGTTGCATGTGGTTTGTGGATATTAGTATCCCGATTCTCAATCAGATATTAAGGCACACCTGCATAGCCAACAACAGTGTCATTGAAACATGATAATAACAGGCTTAAGGATTTTCGGCAGGTGTCGGTATTCTCAACTCACAATCTTTGGTTAATGGTTATCAATCCAAAAAAATGTGCGATGGATAAACAAGAAGTGGATTACTTAGGACATGTGGTGTCCGGCACAAGTGTTAAGATGGATCCAACCAAGGTTTCAGCAGTGCTACAATGGCCAACACCTTTATCTTTGAGAGGGCTACATGGGTCTTTGGGCGTAACAGGGTATTATCTACGTTGTTTCTCTTCAGAGCGTCGAAATTTTGGAGCAAGTGGCTGGCATGGGCCGAATTCTGTTATAATATGGGGTTCCATACTGCTGCTGGCCTGACTCCCTTCGAAGCGGTTTATGGTAGGCCACCTTGACTTGCCAGCTTCTTATCGGGAGAGGTTCGGGTCCACGTTTTAGCCAAGTCACTGTGAAGAGATGAGATTTATCCCACCTTCAGTTTCATTTGGAGCACGCCCAGCAGCGCATGGTAAGAGAGGCTAACAAGCAGCGCCGAAATCTGGAATTTGCGGTTGGTGACATGGCCTATTTACCGCCAATCTACTCTGTTTGCACCTCGCAACTGCAAATTAGCACCCCTGCACTTTGGATCTTTTGAGATCAAGGCACGGGTCGTGCGGCGGCTTATCAGCTGAAGCTTACCCCCACTTCTAATGTGCACCCAGTTTTTCAGGTTTCGCTGTTGAAAAAGGCAGTTGGTTCTGTGCAGGCTGCACCTACCTTGCCTGATGATTTGCTATCCGTGGACCCTGTTCCCATGGAGGAGGCAATTGATAGCAACGTCGAGGGCGCGCTTGCAACCTGGAGAGTTTTCATGCGTGGAGCGTGAAAAGGGTGGATTATTAGTCTATTTATTAGTTTATACAGTTATTAATTATTCTACTATTTTATTAAAGTATTTCTGTTAGTTTAATAAGTATTGGGCCTTAGTATTGCATGGGCTGCATTCCTGCATGGGCATTGAGTACTTAAAATAGGTTTTCTATGCTAGAGTTCCTTATCAGAGAAGTTTCACGCTTTGGGGACAGCGCTTGCTGTAGGGCCTCGTTTGAGGAGCGTTCTTGAGTTATCGATAGTTCTTTCTCTTATAATCACCTTCACTCTATCAATCAGCCATGGACTTTTTCTCTTGTGAGGTCGCTAGGAGGAAGGTTCAACATAATAACTACATGGACCAAGGAAGCAGGTAACAAAGCACTAAACGCCCATAAGAACTCTTGTAACAGAAAATGGAACTCAGACGACGTACCAGAGCCACAACCAACTATAAATGCTAGTCCTTGACCAGATATTTTCTGCCTCAAAAATCCCTGCAAGCATGATTACTTTATGAATAATGTTTGTCAAGTAACAAACAACTGAATGCAAATGGGAGAAAAAGAACTCAAGTCTGACCTCAGCACTAGTAATAACATTCCGTGCCCTCTGGTCAACCATGTTATTTACTTTTACATTATTTATTGAGCAAAGAAAGGCATCTGGCTACAATATATATGAGGCAAGTCAGATTCTGATGCTGAAAAGTTGGCTAACATAATAGGTAGGACAGGAAGCAAGAGAAATCTCAAGCTATTCCTAAGCAATTTGTTAACTATCGATGAATACCTGGCACAACATTTCGTCACCAAATAGAGCTAAATCAATCTGTATAAGATTGTAAATCAGAAAAATAGGTAAGGCCTGACGTTATATAATAAACAGAAAGCAAGGCCCTGCAGAAACAACAGACCGGGAGAATTCTTGCAAGAGTAGGTGCGGCAATTCCCACGAACCCATCAGTTGAACCAGTATTCTGGAGTACTATGCTGGTAACACTTTTTCCAAGAAGCCATTGCCACACACCTGCTTCATTTTCAGGCATATAGACATTTTCCATTTGTATTGACCCAGACATGTAGCACATGGAACCTGCAAGTTATCTGTATATAAATGCTTGCACGCGTACAACTTTTTGCCTTCCCAAAAAGAAGATTGTAAAGAACAGCAGCAGATATAGTATGTTCTGTAGCAGTAATTAATATATTGAAATAATTACAACCAAATTCTTTTAATAATTCACCATATCTTTGTTGGTAATTGAATCACTAAGAGTAAATTTAATAGTATCATTAGCAAAGGCCCCTTAATGAATGAAACTATCATTGTATTAGATTGTAAAATGTGGGGATAAGAGTAATAAACACCCTTAAAGTTCACCTCAAAGTACATATATGCCTTGAAGGTCTTTTGGTACCAATCCAGCCTTAGTCTTCTCTAATGTTAATACCTATGCCCTACATTTGAGAATTTTTTTTTGAGAGGTCATTTAATTTATGTTCATCCACACAATTGGGAACAAGACACACTGAATTACTAAACTACAAATAGATATAGAGAATAGTTCTTGAGGGAGAAAGAAATAGAAAGAATATAACATTTTTTAAAAGACCCAAGTTCCAATAGCATCCACATGAATTTTATACGGGATTAGCAGCAATCCCAGCTGATCTTCTTCAACTCCTTTACTCGTGGAGTGAAATAGAGATTGATAATTCATTGTGAGTGACTTCAAATGTCCACAACCCAACCTGTAGTAGATTTGGAGTTTGTAGGCAGGAGAGAACTCAATTGTGTCCCACAAAGTTGCAAACCAACCAATGTACTAACAAGTCTTTTATTCTGTTACACCAAGGCATACATATTTAGCATCGGAGATTATTAAGGGTGTATTTGTTACTTAGTGTCAAAGAACTTTATCGGATTATCTATAACTTGAGGTAAACTTAGGTATGGTTTTTCCATATTTGATTGTCAGACTTGCAGAAACACATGAGAATTTACATGATATAAATTGCACGACTGACAACAGGATACTGAGTGAGAAGCTACACAAAAGAAGGCAGAAATATGAATGGAGTTCAATTCGTCAAAAGGGAGATAGCATATAGTAAACCCAAAGAGACCTAAAGTTGAGCTGCTAACTATTAATAAGTGAAAGCTTATAACATGAAAATAATGAAAAATTAGAGGAAACCATGGTTGACAGGAAACAGGATCATTTACCGAGTCGATGTTGGACAAAGAAAGCGGCTTCAACATGCCCCCAAATGGGTAGGCCGGTGTGACCATCCGCTACTACAATGTGGACCACACAAATCCATATCAAATTGGGCCTGCTTTGATGCCCCATTAGAACTAGGCCTATCATCCCCTTAAAAGCCCTTATAAGGGGTGAAGGTACTCCAATTTTATATATTGTAGCAGGATTATTTAACAAGTCATTGTGGGATGGACCAAACAAATTCACATCGACTACCATATTAAAATTGAGCCCATTATCCCCTTAAAAGGCCTTATAAGGGAGAAGGTACTCCAACTTTATATATTGAAGCAAGATCATTTACCAAGTCGATGTGGGACAGACAGGGTGGCGTCATCACTGAAATCCACCGTTCCTCAAAATAGTAGAGTTGTTAACTTTCATCTATCGAAGGTAAGGCAATGGCATAATTAACCTCTAAATATCACAACCAACATGATTCAAGGCAAAAGATAATATTTATAAGAGTGGGTGATAAAAGAAAGGCATTAAGCAGAGGAGGAAAAGAGAACCATCCTCTTTGGTGCAATTGAATTGGTATTGAGAATATATAGCATAACCTTCCTATAGCGAACTCTTTTAAGATAAGCTAAGATTCCTAAGAAACATAAAGTAACAGTTATTAAATGTAATGACATATCTGAACTTGATCCGACCTGCCAATCTGCTACCGTTAGTCAGTGCTCAGTACCACCAACAAGATACTTAAGAATTATGTCACTACTTTAGAGGACAAGCTCAATATCTGAAAATTTCCATCACTGAGTGATAAAGTGAGGATGATCAAGAAGAATGAAAAATGATGAACAGAAAAGAGAGCTATTGAAATAAATGAGGGAACAATGAAAACACAGAGAAATCCTCCTCTTGCGAGGCCCTACAGCAAGACGCTGTCTCAAACTCCTAAAACAAGGCCCTACAACAGAAGCTGTCCCTAAAATAGCTTGAGGCCCAAGTAAATAGCTAGGAGCCCACACAAAAGCCTGATCAATAACTTTATTCCAGCCCTAAATAACAAAATAAATTAAAGATGTAAAAGATAACTATAACTAAATAATGATCTGTATCACCGAATGGGAGTGATTGACATTTACAACCAACAGTAACGGTGAACAGATACTGCTAAGGTTAGATTTCGAGTTAAGTTCAAAAAATATATAATGCTACTTATTATTAACAGAAGTCGATTAATGGAAAACCAAGTCAGCATGCATAACATTGAAGCCAATTTCTTTGTAAGCACGTCAATCTAAAATCATGAAACGTCTTCAATATTCCAAGAAACACAAAAGGTTATATTTATCTTTTACCAATTCTCATCACAAAATTCAAGGAATCGCATAAAATCGAAATCTGAAATTGCATTTGTAAGTTCTCAGAATGTCAACGGATCTCAAGCAATCAAAGACCCTTGGTTAAAACAAATATAAAATTGATAATTCCACAGCAGTTAATTGATAGCTTACCAGTCTTTGCAATAACCTTTTCTTGTGGCTTCAACATTATCTAAAGAGATAAAGTCAGCAAAAATGTAAATTTTACTGAAATTTTTCCTCTAAACAGAACAAGAATATATAATGCTTGAGAAGGACCTGAACTATTTGAGCTTCCCCACCCAATATCTGAAAAGGTGTTACAGCATCTTGTGGGCTCTGGAACAGAATACAGATGAGCATGTAAGATACCAAAAGAAAATTGAACTGGTTTTCATGATAATAGGACTAAGAAGCCTAAGATTGACACTTAACCAACAATACCATTTTCAAAATAATAATATAACATCATAATTCAAAGTTACTTTGGAAAATCATGCTTAGGGATATTTTTGTTTTTACTTACGTCATAAGGCAGGAACATTTCAAAAGGAGAAGGAAAAAAATCAGAAGTGCTAGGACAAATATCTTTGAAATGTGCAGTGCATTAGCTATACATTTCTTTACAAATAACTCAAGATTTTTGATGTAGAAATAGAAAGATCTTCCAGTCTTCGAGTGCCAAAAATCCTAGGAGGACTTCTTGTTACAGACATTACGGCAAATGTATGCCTTACTTGGTTTGGCTTCTCCAAACCAAGCCCCAGGACAGGATGACATATAAACATTGGATTGCTGATATGGATTAGCCACTACTCTTGAAGGCAAAAGATGCAAGCAAGCAAGCATGTGTGGAGGTGGAACTGTTTAAGGACTTGTTATTTAGTTTCAGTTGTTTAGTAATCGAATCATTCTAATCACCCGGTTTTTGTTCGACTCTTTAAGGGTTAAAGGTATTAAGAGTAATTAAGTGTAGGGTCTTTTGTTAGGATATGTTTCTTAAGAACGTTGTTTCCAGCCAAAGGCTGGCAGGAGAATTTCCTGTTGTTCTATTTCAGGCCATTTCCGGTCATTACTCATTTTCCAGAGTTGAGGTTTATAAGTTCTTGGTCATCAAAGGAGAAAATTCCCCTCTCTAGTTTGTAAGGATAATTTCCTTGGCTCTATCAATTTGGTCCAACCTACCATGTCCCTTCCTTAATTCATGCTAGTAACAAGAATGGAGACTCGATTGGATACTGTAGATGAGGGTTCAAATTGATTTGGGCTCAATTGCTTAGATAAAGCCATGTCATGAGAATCTGGACCATTTAAAGAAGTTGAAGTAATGCTGGCTGGCATCCCTACTCTGCGACAACCACGGTGAGCAGCAGTGGCACAACATCCATTACTTTATCAATGTAAGCCACTGATTTTTAGAAGTGTTCGATGCAGAAGCATATTGATACGAGCTATGTGCTTATAGTAGTGTACTTCCAGTTGTCCTTGAACTATCCAAAAATGGACACTTTTCAACAACCATGTGCTCCGGAATTCACCACATACCTAACTTCCAAAATGCCCAGCAGCCTAAATGAGATTGGCGAGATTCTGTCTCCACTTTTTCAGTGATCACTGATTATTTTCCCAAGACATAGAAATACATAATAAACCACTTAAAGGAAGCTCTAACTTTATTCCGAAAGAGTAACTCTTACTCATACTCAAAATTCTGATCAAATGGTAATTCTCTTCAGGCAAGGCTAAAGACGAACGAGTAAAATCATTTTCTTTCAGTTACAGTTCTCATCATCATCATAACATACAAGAAATCATCACCAACTCATACAGTAATTCAGAAACCACCCAACTAAATCAATGAGAAATCTCCAATCCAGATTTGAGATTTCTAAGCCCCCAGACAGGTATATATGAAACGCATATAAATCCGCAGACATTTTACTCATATAAAAAGAGAATATTAACCTGGTAAACAAAAGGCTGGAAAGGCGTTGAAAAGAAAGGGGCAGCCATTGACGAAGGATCAGAGCTCAAATTTTCCGATCCATCAATCAAATTTCCATTACTGTGAATTTTCTGTTCATTTTTATGCCCCGGGGTTTTTGCTACGAATTATACAATGTACCCGGTAAATTTCGTGTTACCGAAACTGCCCTTACGCCGTTTGCTTAATTGCGCTTAACTTTCTGCTAGTCAGTGAGCTGAATACAGTAAAAAGAAGGCGGCTTTGGTCATTGCGGATGAAAATTGCCGCTAATGCATTGACTTTCCGGTGATTAGTGGGTCTTCAATATGACGTGGAATTTTTTATTGGTTCGACGAACCAAATGGACGTGGTCTGCCCTTCGGATGAGTCTGCTACAATCATAAATTTTATGGATAATGGTTCATAAAATTACTATTTTTGGCCAAAATCTAGTATTTTTTATGAATTTAAAAAATTGGTTGCAAAAATCACGAACTTTGATCTTATAGCAAATTTCACATGATTTAAGATTTCTGCAAAATTGAAACTATGTGGCAAGTCGGAAATCTAAGGTGGCGAATGAGTGTATTTTGAATATTAAAATTATGGGAAATGGTCTCTAAAATCACAAACTTTGGTCGAAATCTGATATTTCCTACGAACTTAAAAGTTTGTCGCAAAAATCACGAATTTTGACCTTGTAGCCAATTTTTCCCACGATTTGGGCTTGATATGGCATCGGGATACTCAGTTATCAGGTTATTATACTATGTAGCACTCATATTTTCCAAATTAAAGAGACATCAGAAAAAAAGGCAACATTAAACCATTAAAGGTGTACACATCCATCAGCTTAAATAAATAAAAACCATAGCATAAATTAATCCATGAAATCAAACATAGGAACAGTTGAATCAAATCAAGACATTGTTCATCCTACTACATACTAGGGACAATAGAAAATTCTAGCCTAACATAGAGAAAATAACATTAAAAGAATTAATCAAAAAGCAGTTATTGTCTTACAAACTCCATATGAAAATGATGATCTGAAGTCAATTATAGTTCTTCGAACTCCAAACGAGATGCTTAGAAGTTTCATGCTCTAAAGCCAGATGTGATCTTTTAAACTCTAGAGGAGATGATACTCAGAGTCAGATGTCAATTGTGGTCTTTTTCAGATGCTACTTCACTTTCAAACTCCAGACGAGATAATAATTAGATGTCAATTGTAGTCTTTCCAGATGATACTTACTTTCATTGTTAGATATTTTTATTTTATTAGGTTATTAATGACTTTTATATAAATAAAAATATTAATAGATGACTAACCACCTTATACACTTAATTTCACTCCTCAATCGTGATATATAATATTAATTTATCTTCTTAATTAATAGATTATCACTATCAGTAGATTGAATGAGTTGGAATAGGAGTGTTAGTAGTAAATCAATAATTAGGGAGTATGCGGTAGGTGAGATCCTTTGTCCTTTTTCGGCAGTGTATATTTCACATGCACGACTAACCTGGTAGCTGCATAATTTTGCCAACCCCCAATCCATACATATCAAAATTCCAATATGAAAAGCAAATAAATAACATTCCATACATGTAAAACACTGGAAGAGTCGTGGATTGAGATGGCGAATGATGGCAATTCATTCCTCAACAAAGGGGCGTGGAGTGCCGATGAAGACACGACACTCGCCCAATACGTCGCCCTACACGGCCCCAAGAGGTGGAAATCTGTGGCCATCAAATCAGGTCAATATATTTTCAATCACCACACATACACACATACACACACACACACACATTTAGTTCTTATGGTTGAAATGCGAGTTGTTGCAGGGTTGAACAGGTGTGGTAAGAGCTGCAGGTTGAGGTGGCTCAACTATCTTAGACCTGATATAAAAAGAGGCAACTTTTCTGATGCCGAAGAGGATTTGATTCTTAGGTTACATAGGCTCATAGGAAATAGGTTCGTATATATTCAACCGTCATTGGAATTTCGTGTGCGTGTGTGTGTGACATGCATGACTCATTTAGTATTCGTACTTGCATATATGCGTGTAGGTGGTCGTTGATCGCCAAGAGAATCCCTGGGCGAACTGATAACGAGATCAAGAACTATTGGAATGCCCATCTGAGGAAGAAAGCAAAGTTGATGGAGAAGTTACCGGCAATCTCAACAGCTGCAATGAAGCAGAATATTTGGAATGAGGAGGCTAGTAGTGGAACAGAGATTCAAGAAACAGAAGAAATAGGCGGTGAAAATGACGATGATGAAGGAGACGACAATGAATCCTTCGATGTCTCAGCGTCTGGATTGAATTGGGTTAAAAGTTTTCTTGAACTCGAGGAAGATGTATGAATGGTACTGCAATAGCCAACGGTAGAGTATGAAAAATTGATTTGTAATCCGATGATTAGATGTTCAAATAAACCAAAAATGCAAATTAACACTGCCAACTGTAAAATTCCGGTACAAAATTGTTGCACGAAAGAGGAGGTTTTCTATACAATCCTTGCATTCCTTCTTACCTATATATTTATATATAAACTTCTCTCTACAGAGCAAAAGCTCTTTTAAAAAGATTGAACATGGCAACGAGAAGGAGCATCGCAACTATCCTTTTAGAAGCTAGCCACCTGAGATTTATCCTCAGGCCATGTCTTCTCATTAGCTGCACTCCAGCCTCACACAACCACATAACCCACAAGAGAAAGCAAGAGAAAACCACTTTCATTGTTTCCTTAGTTCCATGCACGCTTTTTACGTCACTCAGAACCTCCACATATGAAGCGGCCCCTTGGTTGGGGTCGACCCGATCTAGACCAACTTTCTCATTCAGCCAACCTGATATATTGACCAAAATTGAGGCTAGCCATGCAATCTCGTCGCTGGAGGCGGGCCGCTTCATCCAGTCACCCTTGAATTTTATCTCAGCCCCTGTTTGGTTGCCAAAGCTTCTAGGCTTGAATATTTC
>JAYDZE010563872.1:0-12434 GCA_034509125.1 Monilaria moniliformis | reverse complement strand
TAAAGTGGACATAAAGCAGGTATCTCTTAGATCCTATAAGATTCCACTTCAACTTGAATTCATGTGCAACTTTACACGTTGGCCTTACATGAATCCAACAATGCCTAACCTAGTTCTAGCTCCAATTCCTAAGCTAAGGCAATTAGCAGTACATACCAGAAGAAGCAAAGGTGCGGTAAGTAGCTGGCCAAAACAGGCATCACAATGACAGAAGCTCTTGCCACTCCAGTTTATTGGATGTTTACAACCCAATCTATTAGACTATTACACTGGGTTTCTCTTTAATTGTTTGAAATACTCACCTCCAATAACTTCTAAGAATAAGTTTTCTATGTACAATGCTACATGGTTGTACAGAAATTCACTTAAAGCTTTGACAGTGTAGCACAACTAAAACAAAGAGTTTCAATAAATGCTTCTAAGCCACCAGTATCTATATTAGCACATCCAAAAAAACAAAAACAAAATAGAACAAAATAAAATGATTAAACTAGTACCTAACAGCACAAAAGGCTAACATGCAAAAGCCTTACTCTAGAAGGAACTCTTGACAAGACAAAAGAACTATATTTTGAAACAAACAAAATAAGACCTGCATAAAGAACAATGTGGGTCACAGATTCACAGTTTTCTTGTAAAGGTCATGAGATAAATGTAAGCCCCTCAACTGAGTATTTCCATTTCATAAATGCAGAATAAATTTCAAAAATTGATTTTGGACTTGAAAAGACAGTATGTTATGCGGATTAAAATCCAACAAAATGTGATCAAGGAAACGAATAAAACATTCTCCCAAAGAAACAGAAAAATGAAAATGCAAAGAAAATTTTGACTAGCACACTGTTTTTCCACAATAATGTCCCAAAATATCCCACAGAAAACAGAGGATAGGCAGAGAACCAACACCACAAGGTAAAAAGAAACAAAATTCCCAAGTACTGGATTTCCATACGATAATCTGAGACCATACAATAATCTGAGACAATTAACTTCTTAATTTTTCAAAAGGAGCTCTATCAGTCTAATTAGACGCTTAAACATAAAAATGGGAGTGCCGGTATCTGTTGCAACATATCTAACTTTTACTGCCAAACTAATCCCTTGATTTATCAAGCTATTATCTAATAAATCGCCGTAATCAAGTTACTATTATCAAGCTTAAGACCATGATCACAATTCCCTTTCCATTTCTAGATACCCACCAGTCAACGAAACAATTGACAAAACCCTAACCGATCAAAATTCCCAACCAAATAAAAAAACTCAAATAAATTTTTAGTGACGCCACACCAATTTCCAAGGGGCATCAGCCACGGCATAAACACACACAATCACACACGAATTTCGCAAAACATCAAACAAACACCACAAACATTTACGCATCATTTACGACCAGAACACAAGCTAGAAGATTATATCAAACAAAGACCTTGATCGTTACGAGCCGTGAAGAGAATCGTCCCCGTCTCGTCTCCGATAAGGCATTCAGCGATCCTCGTGTTCTGATTCTGCGCCCCACGGAAAGTCGGATTCCGCGGCTTCTTGCTCAAAACGGTGGTCGATTCCAGCACTTTCACGACGAGTGTGTGCCCGCTCGTCCCCGGCTTCAGAGAATCGACCTTCACGAACACCGGCTTGCGCAGCCCCGGCTTGTTGTCGGCCGAGCCACCGCCCTGCTGCTGAGCTTCCGACGACGGCGCTTTGGCTGCCATGGAGACAGTTTTTGAGCGTGAGAGTGAGTGAGGTCGTGTGATTCGGGGGTTTAGCTTCGATTTGGGTGCGAATGAAACCCTAACCCTAATTCTCGCGATTATAAAATAGATAAAAATGTTATTAGAGGTTTTTTGTGTGGAGGAGAGATTCTCTAAAACGCGACGATCGATAATATTTTTATCATCGGAAGGCGCCGTTACGGCAACGCTTTTTACTTTTCTTTTTGGGCTGGGCCCACTAAAATGAATATAATTGTTGTGGCCCAATAAGGCCCACACATATTTATCTAAGGTCATTATTTATGTGGGACCCATAATTAATTAAAATAGTATGCGTATTTAATTTATTTGCTCTGTATATAGGCTTTTTGGCATACTTGAAAATATATCGTTTTAGATTCTTTTGTTTTTTGCAAATTATATTCATGTAGTTTTTCAATATTATGAGGATTATTTTATGGAAAATTTTGAAATAATATCAATCAAGATCAAGGTGAACAATATTTAAAATTCGGGTTTCGTATTATCATATCTAATTATAGAATTAACAAAATTTGCTAAAACTCTAATTCACTGTAAGAAACAGTTTAATCTATAAAGTTGACTGAAAGTAAGTTGAATATTTTGACGTTTCATAAACAGTGGCGGATCCAAGAGGGTAGGAGGATGCGACCGACCCCCACTCCCAACTGCTAACTTCCCCTTAGCATTAACGAAAAACCAATATGATCGTCCCTCCCCCTATAGCCGGATCTGCCATTGTTGCGGCTCGGAGCTTCAAAAAATTTGCTTCTTTGGAAAAAAAAATTAAGCTTGAATAAATCTTATATGCTATGACCCACCATTGTTGCGACTTTGAGACTGAAGAAAATATCGTGCAAATATAAAGTCACTGAAAGAGACTTCTCAATACATTGCTCCTGAATTCCGCCCCCTCCATTTTTTTATTCTGAATCCACCACTGTTCATAAATAAGTGGTGTCAAGGCTGAGACATATATTGATCTTTGACTGAAAATAAATGTTGCCGATGTGGTAGAATTTTATATAAACATATATATTAATCGAGACATATGTATGTTCTAATAGCATTATGAATTATGATTGTAGTTTGAGTTAATATCTTTTTACGATAGTAAATACCAAAAACTATAAAACAAACCAAGTGGCACAGATCTATTGGGGCCACTAAAGTAATAATTTAATTTATTATAGTCTTGATCAAGAATATGATAAACCATATAATGGAGACTTATCTTTTAGCAAACCTTATATAATAATGGCAACTTTTTTAGGTGAAAACTCACATCTTGATCTACAAATCTATATAAAATATTTGGTCTACCCATAATTTAATTCCAAAAATTGAGCGAAAAAACTCCAACAAGACCTCTATTATTTATAATTCCATCAATTTTTTTAATTCATTATTTTTTCTATTAATTTCTAATTTCGTATATTTGTTTATATTATAATATTTCTAAAATTAAAATAAATGATTGAAAATTCAAAAATTACATGATTGAAATATAAAAAATTACATAATTGAAATTAAATAAAATTACATAATTATAAATAAATAAACTACATAATCAAAATAAATCTTAGTTTGCGTGCAAGTTGCTTACTAAGGCTTCGTGCTTTTGTCGTTGGCTCTCAGGCATCGTCGATGTGTCTTCAAACAACGCTTTGAAATAGACGTTGTATGTATTTGCTTCACTCAACCAACCCATTTTTTTGGACAAGCTGAGAAATTTCTCATCAACTGCGGTTCCACAGCTCGTCGTCGCCGTCGCCGGAGCCGGAGCCGGAGCCTTCCCTTTCGCCTTCTGCTTTGCCGCTTTATGACCCATCGGACAACTCCCACTTGGCGCTGGCTTTGTGTGCAATTTCTCGTCAACCTGAAACTGAAATTGACAACATCAACATCCCCATTGGTTAAGTATTAGTCGGAGGCGGAGCGCTTCGTTCTTTTCAGACCATATGAAGTACTGCCGGTGAACTTCGAGTGGCGTTGAATAATTTCTCACACCTTCTCGTACTTGAATATATTTTTTCATCCTTATAAAAGGTTCTAGGAGCCTCTTTTTGAAGATCATCACAACTTACACCGCTCGATTATACCATTTGCAAATTGGTGATATAGCTGACGTATTTGGATATGTCTTTCTGCGCTTGGGCCCTGTGCTTGTGAAGATGGTCATAATCCCGCTCGAGTGCCCCTTCAGGTTTTATTTCGTTGTATTTTTCTACGATCTTCTCCCATAAAACTCTAAACTGTTGTTGGTTGCCGATCAACGGGTTTTCGAAGGTGTCGACAAAGAGCCGCGCCATTACCTTCATTTCCCCCAACTAATACTTCTTGATGTCTTCGGTTGGCGTTGAATACTTCTTGTTGCCTTTGCCCAGAGTATATGCTTCCACCTCGTCGACATTGTTGTCGTCGACGTGGATCCCTGAGAGGTCGAGTGGACTTTCATTAGAGCCCATGAACGGAATATATTGGGAATTATCGAGATTCCAAGATATGAGATTTTTTTATCCAAACCTTTTTCTTGACAAAACTATATGAATTGTTGTTCCCAACTTGTGTCAAGATTAAAATTTTAAGGGTTGAGAAATGGATTGTTTGGGATAATAGAAAGAAGAATGGATGAATTGGAATAATAAAAATATTTGAATGATGGGTATTTATAGAATGAAATAAAATAAAATAAACAAAAGCAACAGCTACCAATGGTAAAAAAAATTGCCAACAATCGGTATTTTAAAAAGAAAAAATCTAATAAATATTAAAATTCAGAAATCGACGTGAATTAGAATAAATTAATTAAAAGTTTGCCTTTTGTAGACGTAAACGCGGGAGGGGCACGTATCATGCACGAGTCATTTTGATTGGCCGAGAAGCCTTGAGTTCACACAACCGTTCCTGCGGATGGATCTACGCCGCACGCTACAACAACAGTGGCCGCCGTGGATCGCGGCATACCTCCTCCAACCCAGCCTCAATCACCACACCGCGCTGCATTCCACAAAAGCAGTTGCATTGCAGGTGCCCTTACGCAATTCTTCTCACGTTACCATTATTGCCCTTCTCTGATAGTCAAATCTAGCCCCTTCAACTTAAAAATACTAGTAAAGTTAAACTAATACATATTTATGTAGAAAACCAAATGAAATGACATCATGACTGTGACAAGTTAAAATCCAAATCAAAGATTCAAACATTTTATAAGATTGAGGACACTAGTAAAGTTAAATTAATACATATTTATGTAGAGAATCAAATGAAATGACATCATGACTAGTACAATTCCAAATCCAAATCAAAGATTCAAACATTTTATAAGATTGAGGAAAAAAATATTGCAATAAAGATGATTTAAGCACTCTTTCTTACAAATTTATGGATAAATATTACTTTAAACCTCAAACTATTTACGCATTATTAATTATATTTTGAACTATTAGAAATAATTTTTTAAACCCTACACTATCGATTCTATATCAATTGTACCCTGAGTCTATTTTCCAACATGGGAAAGTAGATGTGGCTTGTCGGCTTGCCACAATATATGCCACATATAGAGTTTAAATCGATAGTTACTATTTTAAAAATAACTGACGTGGCATACATTGTGGAAATTCGACAAGTCACGCCAACTTTCTAGTATCGGAAAATGAATATGTGGTACAAGTGATACAAAAAATTGATAGTTTATTATTTAAAATATCATTTATGCTAGTTCATAATATAATTGATAGTACAAAAATAATTTAAGATTTAAAATGTTATTTATCCTAAAATTCTACTATATATATCGGTAATATTTATTCCCATCACAATATCAGATTAAGCACTCCTTAAATGAAAATTCTACTTATCTCAAAATTATATGAGTATACAGTATACTAATCATCACACTTATATTTATATAAATGAAGATAAAATATGATTAAAAATCAAAATAAGTTTATTCAATACTGAGTAGCAGAGCCACATTGAGTGGTGGGGCTATTGCTCCACCTGAATTTTGTTCAATTATATTTTAAAATACTCCTAATTATATGTAGATTATAAAATCATTAAAATTTTACTCAATCAAAGGTAGAGAGAGAGGCAAGGATCATATCAAATCTTGCTTCCTCTATCTTCGGGATCCTAGCTCCGCCTTTCATGAACATTAGTCAAGTAATGGCTTCATCTAAAATTAAATAAAATAATTGTCACACTTAGATTACCTAATCAAAGTTGGAACGAAATAAGAAACCAAATTATTCAATGTTTATTTTGAGGATGCTAGTTAAGTACTAGCTTGATCTAAATTTGATAAACATATAAAAACATATTAAGTTTTATGAATTATAATTTTGGTTTTCAAGGTGGAGCTCAACAAGTCAAATACATGTAATATTATATAGTTCTTTATTTTGAGACATAATGTCTTTGCTATAAAGGGTTTAAGTCGTAATTTTTTGTATTATTATATATTTTTGATTAATTTTAAAATTTATGATATTTTATATATTGACAATCTTACTCTCTAACTATTTTAGGTTAAAGATTACAATAAAATTTAACTTTTTAATTTAAAAAAATAAATTGTAATCTATATCATTAATAAAAATAAAATAAATAACTGTAAAGTATTTATTTATTTAACCGTAAAAATTATCCAACTAGTTATTTGCTATAAAGGTCACATACATCCAATCTTCAATAGATTACATGGTTAAAATCAACCAACATTATGAGATAATTTAATTTGGGGAATTCGTGTTAATAAAAAACTCAACAATATTTATGTACATAATATAATATTTCGTATTAATTATCAATTAGTTTCTTCGGATGGCGAAATCATTAAAAAATATATAAAAACATACATATAATTTCCATAATTTTTGGAATTAGTTGTTATTGATTTATCTCCATCCATAATAATATAAGAGTATATTAATTGAATTATGGAGATAAATATATATTTTTGAATAAAGATATTAAGTTAAATTATGAAAAAACAAATAGAAGTATTGTATCATAAAGATATTATGTCAAGAAATCATTTTTTCATATAATAATGTACCAGAAAACTCGAATTCTATAACTCCACAAATCCACATTAATTCAAACTTACCAGAAAACTCGAATTCTATAACTCTACAAATCCACATTAATTCAAACTTTAGATATTAGAAGTTAAATTACGAGAGTGCCCCTGTGTAGACACAGTATAGGACAAGCCGGTAGATAAGGTGACACATGGTATAGCTACGTCCTGTCCCTGGGCGGGCCCCACTTTACTTAGTCTTCATCCTTATCCTCTTTTAAGATTTTCTCTAATTCCACTCCATTTTCACAATCACCACGCCATCTCCCATGCAACCTTTTACAGAATCCTTTCTACCTAAAATACAGTAGGACCATGGAGTTTTGTGCTGTCAATAATCTTGAAATCAATAAATATATGAAGACTTTAATTTTTTTTAAATGTTCAAATAGTTATTTTAGATGTACGAAAGACTCAGAGAGTATATGAACCAACCTCAAATTATTATAATTCATTATTGCATCAATTATACAACATACATGAAATGAAAGTAATGTATGATAAGAAATACTTCATTCATCCCATAAGATAATATACACTAAGTTATGGCACAATTTTTAATAAATAGTAGATAGAATGTATTGTAATTGGAGAAAATGTCACACTTTATTAAGTAAGATAAGTAAGTACAATTTGATAGGTTACTCGACAGACGACAATACCAATACACATGTAATAAAACACACACAGACACAGTGTTCAATAGAGGATCGGACAACAGCTTCCCACCCTGGAAATAGGGATAAGAAGGCGGAAGATAGAAATGGATAGATATCTTGCACCACCAACCCCTCAAAAACCCTTCTATTTATACATCTATCACTGTTACCACCTTTACTTCAAATCCAACACCAAAAATAAGCAAAAATTAATCAACAACTTTCAAAAATGGTGCTCTTGGATCATCTATGGGATGATGTGGTGGCGGGGCCGCAGCCGGAGCGCGGCCTCAAACACCTCAAGAAGGTCTACACCAAGCCCTTGAACATCAAAGGTATATATATATCACTTTACACACACACACATACGTGTTTGTTGTGTGTGATCTTACGCTCTAGATCTTTTCTTTTTCTTTTTTTAATTTTGGGATTTGTAATATGAGAGATCAGATATTGGAGTGGAGGGAAGCAGCAAGTACCAGAGATCTCTGTCGATGCCGGCCAGCCCGGTGACGCCGGGGACGCCGTCGCCCACCGCCGTGAGGAAGGACAACGTGTGGCGGAGCGTCTTCCACCCCGGCAGCAACATCGCCACCAAGACCGTCGGAGCTAACTACTTCGACCGCCCCGAGCCCAACTCCCCCACCGTTTATGACTGGTACCTGAGTTTGACAATATTCGGCTCGTTTATATTTTTTCGATTTCTTTGCAAAAAAAGATTGATTTCAGTGTATATATTATAAAAAGATCGACTTTAACTTTCTTCAAGTTATATATTTCTAGCTCGGTGGATGACTCTTTATGCTTGTATAATTTTTCATGTAGGTAATTTTGATGGATAAAACATGTTAGGTTTTGATTTTATGATGTTTAATTAATTGAGGTGATTAAGTTAATTAATCTCGACTTTTGTAGGCTTTACAGTGGGGAGACGAGGAGCAAGCACCACGAGAAAGTGTGAGCGGCGGCCATGGCGGCGGTTGCATGTAAATAGTGCAAAAGAAAGAACTTCTTTTGCATATATATAATATATATATATATAATATGATATATGTATTATGATGGGTATGAGGGGTTTGGTTTCATTTCTGGTTATTATGGTTTGATTAAGCAAAGTTAAATTATGTTTTGGCTGGCAATATTTTGAGTTTGTGATGTGCTTAATGCAAATCAAGCTAATTTCGTTTTGGCCATACGTCTAGAGTGAAGTAACTAAGTGGAATCTGGATTTTCTCATTTTCTTAAATAAAGACATTACATGCTTATTAATGTGGGATTTTACATACAAGTGGACATTTGACACTAACAAAAACAAAGCTAATCAATCAAGATTATTTGGAAGAAAAGAATTATTCAATGGCAAATTAGTCAAAGATAGATTCATGATAATGATTTTGAAAAAATAAATAAAAAATCGAGTGATGGGCCCCATAGAAGTAAATTGGATGCGTTACCTAATAATAATTGCGTGTCATGGCTAGTACAATTTCAATTTTCAACCCATCGATGATAGTGTTTTTTCAGATGGATTAAGATATGAATGTAGATTCATATTATAATGATATAAGTAAGTATAATTATCAAATAAAATTAAAATTAAAATTATGCTACTTAAATATCGATTTAATCTATGACGTCATCCAATTTTAGTTTGGGGTAGTTGGTCCAACTGTCAAAGTTATATTGTCGTTCACTGGATAGCATTATATCGATTCTGTGATAGTGTTGATGTGTTGATTAAATAAGAGCGATGATAGAGAAAGCCTACCGACAGTAGACAAGAAGATAAGCACTCCACATTAATTGCAATATATAGTTAATGGAGAGTTTGGTGGACTTTTCCTTTTCCAGGATTAATCATGATAATCCAATACACATTGCTATGTAATTATTGGTCATACGTGTACACATTTTTTGATAGTATATGGCCTACACGGCTACACATTTGTCGACTATGAACATATATATAAATAATTTGTAAATAGAGGTATTCCTATACATAAAATGTGGAGGTATATTTGGCTCATTATTTTATGAAATTACTAAACATCCCATTTAATGCATCATTGAAAACGAACATAATTCTGAATTGACATAATTCAATTAACAATTTAATGTATTTTTTCTATGTCATGTTATGTATGCGACTAGTGGATTAATAGGGGATGAATAGCAGTCATGAAGTGTGGAACAAAGTATAGCTATATTATCTGATTTTATAATAATTTTTGCATATAAAGATACTCTATGCTCCTACACCAACAATCATGGAGCACTAGGGGCACAATTACAATACATTTCTTCATTTCTTATTTTTATAATTCTTTCTAATTTCATATAATTTACGATTAAACATTATAATTAAATTGATATATAATTTAATTAAAAATATGATTTTCATTAAAATAAAAAATGAGATAATTAAAATAAAATATAATTACATAACTAAAACTGAAAATTACATAATTCAAATTCTAAAATTACTTAATTAAAATATAAAACCAACAATTTAATTAATTCCTAATTTTTCCCTGAAGCTTCGCAAAAATTGGCAGGTCAATTATCTTTCTTCCTCATCTATGGTAGATGTGTCTCTACTTAACATTTTGGCATATAAACCCAACCACACGGCGTCTACATGTGAAGCAGGCGCGACGCCAATTGGATGTGGCTTGCGAGTGGCGGCGACGTGCGGGGCAATGCGCGTCTGTGCACGCATGTGTATTTACACAAAAAACATGTAAAACGTTGTGCGCCACTGCCCAGCCTTATTCATGCCCTAATAATACTTCTGTATAAGAGACCAAAGAAAAACATTTGAATGTGATTCTCTTAAACAAAAAACGATAAACCTGGCATATCAAAGTAATTAAGTGATCAAAATGTTACTTATGCCAATTCCATGTGAATACAAGGTGTTTCTCTAATTCTTGAATTAAGTCAAGGTTATATTTTCTCGAATATTCTAGAATCTAGATAAATTTTGCTCGATATAATAGAAGTGTATAGATTTTTCATCTTACCAAAACAATATTTCGAAATTCAAACTATACACGCAGTGTTCCCTACGGGCCAAATTAATTTCCAAAAAATATAATCAAGCGGATTTTGTCAATCCACCAATTTTCATCCTTCAAGGGAATCTAAATGTATTCTTTTTTTCAATTTTCTAAATTGGGTTGTGCTAAAAGCTCAAAACGACTCGATTCGTTATGAATTTCGATTATTTAGCATTCATTTTAACTCATTCCGTGTATATTGCATGAGTTCACACAACGTATATGATACAACAGTACTGATGCGGCTTAAAAACTATGTATATTTTGACATGTGGACTAATGCAAACTGAAATATAATTTAGAATGAGAATTTACATTCTCCCAACAGAAACTCATGTCAATATGCAAATGTCATTGGTTCCTTGTTCATGCTTATAATTTGATATTGGACTTTTCACTATTTCTATGGGTCCTTTGATTTTTCAAATTATTGTGAGTTGACATTGTATTATAACTAAGCTCGACTGTAGGCAGTCACTAAATAATATTACAATAAGAAGACACAATGTATAAGAACTCAACTAAACCAACTCAAAGTTTCATGACTTAATTAAGATAAAACTGTGAAGTTCAACGAACCAATTAAACCAAACAAAAGTTCAAAAGATTCAGTTGCAAAGTTCAAGAATCCCCATTTAATCAGAAAATTGAAAATTAAAATAAAATAAAATCCCTCCCATTAATAAAGATATTAGCCGTCATTTATCCCTTGATCAATTTCCAATAATGTATCATAACTTCAACAGATACTGTGTTCAGGAATGCCATGAAAATCTCATTTTCATAAGATCAATGACTATGTAATTTCATTACACGCACTGCATTAGCAAAAAATTTAGAAAGTGTAGCAGGCAAAACTAAGAGACATAGATACGATACAAAAACACCTTAAGTTTCATTAAGTGTTGTGAGAGGCTCCATTAGAAAAAGGGATGCTTAGCATACAAAAGACCATACATAAATTTAACTTAACAAATGTACGACAGACATATATTATATATGCGACTATTCGCCATAATCTCTAGTATCTAGTTGCTTCTATATGGTAACTCTTTACTTGTGAAACCACTTGAGAGTTGAACAGCAATATACAGGTAAATGTAAATCTACTATTATATTGAGAAAAACTACAGGAACTTACTTCCTGCATTGTTCTGGCACAGGAAGACCAGTTTAAGTAATCGTCAGTTCCCTTCGTGTTTTGCCTTTGGCCGGTATGCAAAAACCTGTACATATAGAAGTCAAAGTCTATCTAAACCATGTCACTCGGAAATGACTTATTAGATTGGAATCTTAGGGTATTTTGATAGTTTCCATATGCTATTTGCAGTGTACGTTGCATACAAACCAATATGGTCACTACAGTAGTTATCAAACTACAAATTTGCTCACTAAATGGCTAAACAATCGTCTACTCAGAAACTTGTTTCCCAGCAACACCAAGGCGAAAAGCAAGAAAAGGAGTAAAAAGGAGATAGCAAAAGAGAGAATTCATAGGCCATTCTGTTGGAATTGGATAATTGTAAAGCTTTCTGTATGAGACGAGGACGTGTCTTACCAGATGGTGTTGAGTAAACCTGGCATTAATTTCCTCCAAGGTTTGCTGCTCATCCAACAAATGCAGCTCATTCTGGCTAGGATCTAAGGCACCAGATTCTTTTGGGAGAAGTAACGAGTTGTTCACAGGATGAAAGTCTTTTATTATTAGCATCTCAATCTCACTGGCTTCCAAGGATGTCTGCATAGCAACATACTGCAAGAGATGTGGTTTTGAAACTATTCAGAATCTCCAAACAGCCAAATCAAAGATAAAGAACGAGTCAATGAGTCTGAACCTGGCATAAGTGTCTCACTGACGATGTGGGGCTGCAGCAGAGGTAAGGTCGCTTCAAGC
>JAYDZE010563861.1:0-12435 GCA_034509125.1 Monilaria moniliformis | reverse complement strand
CCTTGTATGCCATATAAAGATCAGAACTTGTACCAGCAGCTTCTGCTTTTCTATATAGCTCTTTTTTCTTCTTCTTACCCTTGGGTGCAGCACCTTTTGCCACATTTGCATCTGAACCTTTTTCTTTGACACGAGATGGAGATGGAGAAACTAAGACACCAGTACTACTGGCCATAGTTTCATTTTCAGGTCTCACACCACCTTCAGGAGGAGGAGGATCCAAGATAGGAGCAGACTCTCGATCCAGAGTAGCACCATTCACAACAGTTTTTTCTCTGATGTTACTGCCCTTGGGCATGCTGCATAACGCATTTGAAGTAGAAAAGGAATCATGTTGCTCAGTTAAAGGCACAGACCTCTCAAGTTCTTCTCCACCAGATATGCTAGCAGGCACTGCTAAAGTACCTTCCCTCTCAACATTATTGGAACAATAGCTTGATAACTTTTCTGACTTTTCTTGTGTATGTTCTGATGAGCCACTATTGATGGATGCTACCTCCTTATTAGAGTTTTCCTTAATTTTACCTATCATGTTGGGAGATTCCAAAGTAAGGGACTTCATGGGGTTCTGCAAACTACTTTCAGCCAATATTGCTTCTGCTTGCTCGAACCCCCCTATAACCTCAGGCTCTGATTGTATGCTATCTACAACTTGTGTTCCTAAACCTTTAATTTTATTTCCAGTCTTTTCTTCTATAGCACCCTCACCTATCATGCTAGAAGCCTCACAAGAAGCAGCTACAGCTGTCAATAATGGATCCTTGGCACTTTCAGATGGTATATGTTTTGCTTCCGTTGTTGCAACTTCAGGCAGTTGTGAAGGAAAACTTGAGAGAGAAGTAGATAGGCTGAGATCCTGGAAAAATGTGAAAACTCATGCTCATAACTCAAGAATTTTTTTCTTGAAGTGTACAACCAGCTCAACAAATTAAATAAATGTAATGAATAACAATCCATGAATTACCTGCTCCTGCTGGTCTCTACTGCCTGGTCTTTTAGGCTTATCATTGAAGGAGTCAGGATGTACTGCTCCTAATCTAGGACCATCAGAAGAGCTAGTATCACATATAGGAACATCCATGGCAGCTGAACCAGAGGCCGAGTAGGGTACATCCCTCTCCACTGTCACAGGACTTGATGAGGTAACCGACACATATGATGCTCCTAAACCAGCCTTTGGTTGTGGACTAGAGCTCAAAGAAGAAACTGGAAGTTCGGCCTTTAACCTTGAAGATTTTGAAGCCTCTGCTTTTCCAACAGAAAGAGAACCTGAGGATGGCAGAGGATCTTTCTCTGGATGCGAGACAATAGGTGATTTCTGAGTCACCTGCAGAAAAGGATGCAAAAGCCAGTAATAAATCATTTAATTTGAATTTTGCATGCCTTTCTAATACCACGAAAATATTAGGATAATAATAAAGACTATCTCATTGAAAGGTTCTATACATATGCCCATTCTCAACGCATTTCTTTAGACAAAGACTCCGCTTAACTTATAGATTAAATGAAGTCTTAAGAGGGGTGAATAGCAAACCTGGCTATAGAGCCTTGGCGGTTGAGAAGTGGGAGGAACCTGAGTGCTACTAAGTGGAACAGAGCTTGCAGGAGGATAAAAGAGGGGAGCAGCATTGTAAGAACTGGGATAAAAATTCATCGGCATATTAAGAGGAAATGAAGAAATAGGCTGTGACTGAGAATGCACACTAGGATGTAACCTAGGAGCTGGTGAACTATCAAGCCTCAATTCTTCATGAGTTTCTGGATGAGTAATCTTCACAGTTTTGCGAGAACCACTGTATTTTACAGGTGCTTGCTGAGGTAACTGTGGGGCCAAGCTCATTCCCATGTTACCCAATTGAGGAGATAGCTGAGGACCCATTTGTTGGGGAAAATTTAATCCCTGTCCCTGATGCATCATTCCTTGAGACTGCATGGGATGTGGCTGGATACCTTGAACAAACATTGGAAGTTGGACTGATGGATTTCCTAGAGGTAAGGACATTGGAATTGGCATCGGCCCTGACAAGGCTTGAGACTGCATTTGTGGATTCGGACCACCAAATTGAACATTTATCTGTTGTTGGTGAAATGGCAGTTGCATGGGCATATTAGGGATAGGATGTAGTATAGGCTTCTTAGCTTGAAGCCCAGGTTGTGCCGCTGAAACTTGGGCATCCCTTTTGGGCTTAGATGCTAAATGAGCTTCACAAGAATTAGGTTGGTCAAGGATTCCTGCGTCCTTTTTGGAAAAATGCTGCTTGGAGATCGATGGAGTTGGCAAAGCAGGAGCCGTCCTTGAAGACTCATAACGTGCCTGTAGGAAAAGATTTGATAACCCGTCATTGTTTGTCAATAACACAAGTATGATATTAATGGCAGATAATTAGCAACTCAAAATTTTATTTTAAAAAAAGAATCAAATCACAAAAATATGAACATGATCTTAAAAAAAAAGGAACCAAATCACAAAAATATGGGATCAGGATAAGTGGATAGTGTTTTCAATACATGTCTTGGAGAAATGAGGGGAAATAAGGGATGGACGGGATTAGTTTCATTTTAAGCTCTTCAATGTAAATGCTAGTCTTATAGGCATAAAAAGATCAAAAATCTAATCACTTCCCTCATAACTTAACATCCCATTTTCATCTCCAGCATGCTACACAGCACATCTGCCAGAAAGATACAGATGAAGAGCAGAAATCTACAAAATTCACAGCAGAAACAGGCTTTCTAGTACTTCAAGTTTTGTTACAATTTGTGGCAAACATCCAGCATCTCTATTCTTTTATACAAGTCCAAAGCTACTACCTCATCTTAGATAAATAATATGATAGGAGAGAATCTCAAACCTGATCTTTTTTCTGCTCATCCAAATTTGGTGGTGCAGAGCTTGTTCGAGCTGGTATCTACCAATAGTTAAACAATGCAATTTCTATTCTTAACAACTAGAGTTGCAGGACAATAATAGAGTGAAATGGAAAATACAGAAATACTTCATTCATAGAGCTGCATTTGATTGTAAAATACCTGCATTCCATTCATAAAGCCAGGACTTATGGACCCAAACTGCAAGGGATATGACTTAGATGCATCTCCTGAAGCTAAAGAATAGAAAAAAGTATATATTGTCAAACACAAACCTAGACAGAGGCCTTTACAAAATTACAATAATGGACCAGAAAATATAGATTGAAAAAAAAAGTAACAGCTTAAATGAATACAATGACCAGCATGCCATACTTTTTCCAGGTGTCGTCGGGGCCTTGGAGTCAGAGCTAGCATTAGTAACATTAGACGATGCAGCTGCCAAGGAAACATTACTCGATGGAGATTTAGGAACAGGTCGGATAGTCTTTACAGAGGCATCCGTCGGCTTGAGATTGGAAGAGATTTGGCTACCCGGTGCTTCAGGTACTCCTGGACACAGGGAAGCCCAAATTGAGAGCAGGATACCAGAAAGACAATCAAAGATTCAATTAGCTTCAGTTTTCTGTAATTCCAAGAAAAATTGACCTTATCAAGATGAACATGAGCATGAGGGAATAAAAGGAGCCATGCATTATCTTTTATTAGAGAGGAGAGAGAGTTCTCACAAAAATCTAGAGCATTCTCAACCCAGCTCACACACGTGGCTCCAAGGGCTGAAATTTTTAAATCAGAAAGATTGCCTTTACCAAAACAAAGAAAAATACACAACGTACGTTGAGTTGGTTGCTGTTGATGAGCACCATTCTGTACAGCATGTATGGCAGATGAATCGCTAGAATCTACATTCCATGGTCCTGCTCCCGGCTGCGCTATTGGTGCATTGTTATTATACTTTTTAAAACTGCATTTCAGATTAAGAAAAAGTCCAATTCATCATCTTATCTAAACATATCATGCAGAGAGACTGAAACCCTAGGTTGTAGATTGACGACAAAATACTTCCACTTTGATTCACATCAACAGTCAATTAATTTCTTCTCCAAAAAAGATACAATAAGATTCAATAAATTATACATTGATACATAAATACATGTGGCCAAGCATTGGTCCAATTTGCAAATACAAGAAACAAGACTAAAGTTTCATTCTTATTCAGAGATGGCGCACCCGCGGTTAGAAGGATTGGTGGGGCCGGAGGAGGCGCCACCGGAGTACTGACGCTGCTGATTGGAGCTGCCGGATCGGCCGGTTTTCCTGTACTGTACAGAATCGCTCCTCTCGGCCCTTGATTGATTCTGGTTCATAAATCCTAGTCTTTCGGATAGAAGAAGAAAAATAAAGAAACAGCTTTCCAGAGCACTCCCTTTCCCTGTTGAGATCCGCCGATCAAATCAAAGGCATAAAAACCAATAATTTTCTAAAACGCATTCAATTGAGGGAAAATGGGAAAAAATCTAAACGGTGATTGCGCAATAAATGTAAAGATTTTTGTTGTATTACTAATTTTAACTCTGATTCCACTTTACCTGGAGTGGGTAGAGAGGTATTAGGGTTCCTACTCGGATATAACAATGGCGGGAACCATGACGTGACGCCGCCGTAAGAGATGATATGAGAGCGGTTGAAGACGAAAGCGAAGAAAGCTATAAAGGAACAAAAAAGTGAGTGATTTTGTGTTTAAGGGTGAGAGAGATAAAAAGGGTATTAGTGATAAAATTCTAGAGAGAGGTGGAGTTTTATACTAGTGCATATATAAATTTTGTTCGTATAATTATTGCTTACTCTGTCCATTTTGATCCGTTCATCAAAAATAATCTCATATTATTTATGAAAAATTTCTCGAAACACAATTATCAATCATTTTTTCTCTCTCCAATCACTTTTTCTATCAATTGTACATTAAAACTTTTGTCGTCCACCAATGAGATTATTTTTTATGGACGAAGGGAGTACAAAACGAAACAATTACATTATGATTTGAATTTGAATAATTACATTAAAAAGTTTATTTTACATGTTACCAGCTTTATAAATATTGAAGAATTGCTTTATTTTCTGGGGTGAAGTTATGTATAATGATTTACTAATTTTCTTTATTTTTACTTTTTTTGTTTGGTTAGTGTAACAAACTGCCTATGTAATAGTCAAGATGTATGAGTGTTTGTAGGGCGTACTGCATCAACTGTTTTGTTTTGTTTTCTCAAAAATTCATGGCCTTGTTCAAAAACTAATATTCAATTATATGTATTATCCATGTATATCACGTTCTATAGAATGACAAACATCATACAGTGCCGCCGGAAAGCTCCATTAATCGACCGCAGCTCCGCCTCTGCCCTAAGTGCAGCACTTTCATTCATTGTTTCGCATGAAGAGATCTAGAATTCCGTTTCTTGGATCTGTCATTGTGTCCGACCCCACAAGTTCTGTATTCTAAATGTATATACGATGCGTGGAAATGAAGATATAATTGATAGTTCAAGTTGGATATAGAAATCTAGAAAATTTCCAAAACATTGAACAACGTCGCAGCTTGGCATGGTCCATGGTCCTATGACCCATGGCAAAAGAATTAGTCATGTAAATTGTTACAATGAACAACTACACATTCTATGAAGTGACAATAATCCACACTTCTATAAAATCCACCCACGCAAACCCCACAATAAGCTAGGTAAACAAATACAATGAAAAAATAAAATAAAAAATACAGGCATCTGTTGATGATCATAGAGAAAATGGCTTTGCATATACATCAAAAGGTTCACAAGCAGTTAGTTGAGGTTCCTGCAACCAAAACAAGAATTGAACACTTAACTAGAATTGCAATGTGTAAATCAGCAGTATCATAGATATTCAAAATTCAGATTCAAACACTACAAATGTGCCATTAGATATGAGTTTAGATTCAAATTAGGTCAGCATTATAATCCGAATGACCATCTAACACAAGTTCTCATGATGCTCTCGTCATAAATCACAAATCCAAAAGTTTCTCCAAATGTTGAATTTTCCCCAAATGTCTAGCTAGCACAGTTGAAAGAGGAGAGCTAAGAGTTGCTTTAAACAATTCTTTGAAGATGTCGAGGTTTCAGTTGTGTGACGATCAGGAGTTACCACCAATCATGCTAAAAATTAATCAGGGAAGTGGGGCTCATGGATAATGTCTTCTAGTTCTAAAGTGAAATTGGAATATAGTTCAGAATTGCGCACAGTCAAATGGTGAGAGCTAACAATTGCTTTACACAACTATTTGAAGATGTCGAGGTTCCAGTTGTGCGATGATGGGAAGTTACTAATCACTAATGCGAAAAATTAATCTGGAAGTTCATGGATATGTCTTCAAGTTCCAAAGTAAACTTGGAATACCTACGTGCATTTCTGTATGGTCCGCACACTGATCACTAACCAGTAGGGCGATAATGATTTGAAAACCTTATTCCAACATGTATACGTGACACTGGAGGGAATACAGTACTATATATATGTGAATATAGACAGCTTAAAAGAAGATGAAGTACCTGTCTAAAGCCACCAGTGCTTGAGCTCCCCCCTGCAAGAAGCATGGTCAGAAGAGATGTTACCGCACCACCTCCGAGGGATGGACCAGAACTTCCAGCATCTCGAATTGCAGTACGCATTGCACTTAGGATGCTCCCGTATGTGGTCCCATGACCGCGCTCAATGGCTTGGATGAAACAGAAAGTCATGGCACCAGTTGAAGTAATTTTTGATAAAGCCTATTGAACAAATTTACCACCTAAACTTAAGTTTGTGTTCCACAAAGATCAAACATTAGTTTTCCTATCATCAACGCAAAACTTACTGATGTATCAGCTGAAGTTTGATCATCATCACAGCCACTGAAGGAAATAACTTCCCCACCATTTGATCCTTTCCACACACCGGATCGAGGCCGATGGTCCTCCCATACATATTGCCCACTCCTATAATTAAAATGTCACTCATAATGAATACATAACAAAAAAAAAAATACAGTATATAAAATAATTTATGACAAGGGGTCCATCAGCAAGGTCCAGTCCAGGATGATAATGTTTCTCAACATTAAAGACAATGTCTCATGAGTTTTATATTCAACTGTGGCAAGATATTGTATGAAAATATTCCACTTGATGACCATATATGATGTATGATAGAAATTCTTCAAGTATTTGGATAAGATAAGTTCACGAAAGCAATGTGGATTTTGCAATTAAAATGATAAAACAAACAAATGAATTATTTTTAAATAAAGAATAAGTTAGAATCGCCCTACTCTTCGAGACAGTAATTAGAGCTCATATGCACCGTCAAATGAAAATCTAACTATGTAAAGACGCACCTGCTCATTCTGCATAGAAATGGTAAATCAAGAACTGTTCCACTATGACAAGCATCAATGATGGCGTGAAGCTTGGCACCACGAGGTAGAGGTCTGACAATAGATGCATTAATCTCATCATCAACAATCATACCCTGTGTTTCAAAATCAAGTGGACACAAAGTCTCATCATATCCATCAACTTCATCACCATTGTAGTTCCTTTGTCGAGAACCATGGCCAGAATAATGTAAGACCAAGGAATCTCCTGGTTGACATCCCTGCACCAGCCAAAAGAGCGCCATTCGCATGTTATGCTTGGTAGGGATTCTGTATGGATCAGTTTCTTCTTCTGCAATTCAATTTACACAAAACATCAACTACCAAAAATGGACTGCAATGAAAAATTGACAACACAAAAAAGGAAAAGCTATTCTGTTGCTATTGAGATTTATGTCATAGAAGAAGTTCCAGAGTAGACTACTTGAATACCAGTACTAGCACTGGTATAAAACCGGCCTTTTTGGTTATCATTAAGAGTCCCCACAATCATATTATTTGTGTTGAGTGTCTTCGCCAGGAGGAGAGCAATAAAATTTGGAATTCAATAAACCATCAGAAATCTTATTTTTGTTACTCAAATATTTAGCTGTTCAAGATCTATCTAAATAACTCAATGGCAGCGACCACCAGTTGAAGGATGTTGAAAGAAAATCATTACCAAAGTTACAGCTGAGAGAGTACTTAAAACTTGATGCAACAGCCTTTGGCCAAAACTCAAAGTATAGGATTCCTATTATATATCCTCTAATCCATATCCTCATACAGGGCAAAAAAATTAGAGCTTTATGTGCCTTGTTACGAAGAAAATTAAAAATTTAAGCTGTAGCATTAACTGTAGGCATGCTGTCCAATTGGATCAATACCTAGATCTTCTCTTGTTTCCTCAATCAGAAAGCTGCGTATAGCAATACATCACCGTTGCAGATTTTCCAGTTTATAAAGCAAATATATTTTGCTCGTACAGTATGCTTAGCCATCAATAAAATCACAACAAAGTGAAAGCCCAAAAAGTAGGTTTTAAAAGAAAAATTATAAGCATATTCTCTTTATGTCAGGTTTCGATAAAAATCATGAAAGCAACAAAAAAAAGCAAGTAAATCTTTACTGTCAGTTTTCCCCTTACCAGTAAGCATGAGAATCGAAGATTCTGGAAATCGGAACTTATTCATCAAAAGATGTTTCATGCACTTAGCGTCGTTGATGCATCCTTTCAGCTCGTGGCGGGAGAACTTGTAAGATATTCCGATGATCACCGCCTTCTTACGGCCGTGAGGGTTGGGCGGCGGACCCGGCGGAGCGTGGGAATAAGGTGACGGCTGAGGAGGGGTCGGCGAGGCGTGTGAATAAGGAGAAGGCTGGGCAGGCGGGGGCACGTGGCGCGGATCGGCGACGGCGGTGATTGCCTGGCAAATAGCGCATCGGATCGAAGGCGCGCCGGGCGGCACCTGCAATGGTGTGTGGCAATTAGAGCAGTTGATGAGCGTGTACATAGTCGCCGGAATTGGCAAAATTGACGGCTGCCGGAGAGACTGGACGGAGATATCAAGGACGCGGCGGAGGGGAGGAATTATGGTGATGATTGTGTTTTTTTTTTCCAGAATCAGGCGTTGAAAATCAAATACGCGTTTGCATTGGACTGACGACTCTTTATTATGTTTCTTCCCTTCGTTAATAACGTACACGCTTTGTCAGCCGCGTCTATTTGGATTCGTGTAAATAAATTAAATCCGTGATATATTTACGAATAAATCACATATATTCCTTCCAAATCTTAGTAAAACCCTTATCTCCATTCGTCCAAGAGAAATAAAACACACTATAATAAATCATACCTTCTCCGGCTTAAGATTCGGGTACGAATGTTAAGAAATGAATAATTTAGAGTAAAATGGAAGAGAAAATGTAATTTATATTGAGAATGTATTTGTCCAAAAAAATGAAGAAGAGATATTAATATTTATTAATCTTGTAAATTTAAATAATTATGGTTGATTATGAGACAGGAATGAGATGAATAAGAAATATAATTATAGGTATTAAATGATGAATAAAGGATATGGAAAAAAGTGGTATGGACCTCAATCAAGGGATATTTAAGAGATGTGGATTGCCGATGTAATAATATTCTGTTGTGTGTTCGTAACCGTGAGGAGCACCATCAGAAGGCTGAGGGAGGCGACCGAGAGTTAAATTTAGTGAAAGTTTTTATTTGGCATATTTCCCACTTTTTGAGTTGTCATTCCAATTGAAGTAGTCGCTAGACTTGGAGATTTGGTGAGCTTTGTTAGCCACCTATATGTACTTGACTTCTACATTCATTTTTGGCTAAAATTCTTGGAAATTTTGCAGTCATTTTGAGAATCAATGTTTACTTTCAGTTTGCATTCTGGTAAAGAGTTTCTTGAATATTTCATCATCAGTACCAGCCAATTCCTTAATTATCAATAATAAATTAACATTAATTATCAATAAATAAGCAAAAAAAGTTAAGAAAATCAGTGCCATCACCTCCATAAGATCTAATAGTAGAAAGAATTTTTTGATTATGAAAATCCCAACTGAGTCAAGAAAATGGAGAAGCCAACACGTTGAAGTAGAAATATTACAACATTCTCTCTTGTGTTTTCTCATTAGTTACATCATCACCACATACAGGGCTGCTTGAGTAAGGGTTTTCCCTTTGCACCAGCCCTCAATCATCATATACCTATTTGAACTTTACAGAAGCCAAAAAAGAAAAAAAAGAAAATGAAAAAAGAAAAAGAAAAAAGAGGCTAGATGAACATGGGAGAGAAATCCCAGTCTCCGCAGTGCCAACGAGCTGCTCGAAAATTCAGCTTTCACTAAGAAAAACGCATGATGCTTGAACAAGGAAACTTGTAAAATTGGAGGCGTTGTCAGTTTACCATAAGTCGTTGCAACCGTCTTTCCTTTTTGTTTTTTCTGCTATTAGTCATCCGTTATGCTGGGTGTTGGTGGCGGCCAGCCAGTCTTACATGATAGGAATCGGGATGTCATTGCTGTTGCTTTTGTGATGCATTTCCATTTGCACAGCTTTGACTGCTGCTACTCTTGCTGCATTAGCTGCCCTGTTAGCAGCTGTTACTGCTCTGTTCACTCTTTCGTCCACCTTGCTCACCTCATACGCCTTTTCTGCTGCTCGTCGAGCTTCCTGATGATTGGATACAGACTCATTAGAGGTCCTACACTAGTGATATTATACTCCTTTACTTTATACATCAAGGTCCGCAACTCAATTCAAATTCACATTTTGGCTGATAAGAAATCATATCACGCAATTATAATTGAATTTGAAGGAAAAAAAATAAAGAAAAGACGTAGAAGAATTTACCTGAACAACGTTTAGCACTTTAGAGTGATTGACAGCAACAGGCGAAACAGGATATACATTGCTCTGTGTGCTCGGAACATCAAGAATTCCATTTTGCCAGTGGCCCGACTGAGTTTCACCACTTCTGAAAGTGTACATTCCAAGCCCCTGTCTCTTCCCCTCATGCCAGGCACCCTCATAGCGATGGTCATTTGCAAAATAGTAAACCCCAAATCCATGCATCTTGTCTGCAAAATACTCTCCAGCATATCTATCTCCATTTCTGCAGGCACTGATGTCAACTCAGTAATTCAAATATTTAAGGAAGATTGCAAGAGCTACTAAATAATTAACATCCATATTGAAACTCATTGAGCAATGGAAGACCAAGATATTCTGCTAAAAAATGCAGATATTAAATTTATTAGCAAGCACAACTACGCAAGGGACAAGTGTACCATCAGGTACAAACTTCTTTGTGTACACACACACACACACATATATATATATTAATTTGATCTGTTTTTGCTGAAACATTTAGATTGTCGTGATAACAGGAAACTGACACTCTTGAGCAGGAAGAAAGACAGCAGTTTAAACTTAACACTTGCAAGGTTAGAAGTGATGTAGAAAAAGTAGAGATAGTGCCATTAGAAGCGATAATTTATTGCCACGCCCAAGTCCATGCTTTTTAGGTCTACAACCCAAATTCTCCTTCCTTATTTACCATGGCAAATATATATGTGTTTAATATAAGTCACACTCTTGCCTTTACTCTTACATGAACAGCTCAACATAGCACAGTTTCCACATAACATGACCAATTCATGTTCCATAGCCATTCACAGTATCATGAATCAGTTAAAAGACAAATAAGACGTCAAGGCAACAAGGAAAGGGTATCAAATGAAGTACAAGATTCTTTTTTCAGCCATTTTCAGAACAAGACAAAGTAAAGACAAAAAGCAGCTAGAACCTCAACTACATTTTCCTTCATATAGCTGGGAAAATGCAACATAATGCAAAGGAGCTGAAAAGCCTTTTACTAAAGAGTTTACCTTTATACAAGTTTGGAGTTCTCATTTAGAAATCACATCAAAAAAATGCCAAATATAAATCCAAAATGATTCTGATTCTTCAACTCCTTGTTCACATCAAAGTCAAACATTACATTCTCTTTCTATTAGAATCATCAGCAAAAAAGTCAGTAAATGCATTCAGGTTCAAGAGATATGGAAAAATGTGCAAGTGAGGGAATTGGCCAAAAGATATTACTTGATTTGTGCACTTCCTAAAGGCAGCAAATACGAAACAATTACTTCAAACACAAATCATTTCACATTCAGGAAGTTTTTCAGATATATTTACAAGGATAACAAATAAAGATTTCCACACCTATTCAAGCCACACACATCATCTCAACTGTATCGCCACACCATGCAATAAAAACAAACGAACATCACTAAAGGATATATAGGAATATGATGTCGTTATGCAATACATGTAGCGCATCAAAAACTAGATAAACTTAGTCCAAAAGTATTACTGTCAAAATGCAAAACCCTTAGCAACAAGATTAAGTGATATAGATAGTTTCAAACTTGCCAAACTGAATGATCATTTAATAAATACATGAATAAAGATGCAACACACCAAATGTGGTAAAATTCAGAGCAAAATGCGATCACTATTACCTGAAATGATAGTGCCCAAGACCATGTTTAACACCCCACTTAAACTCTCCTACATATCGGCTACCATCCTCGCAAGTATGAACCCCACACCC
>JAYDZE010563860.1:0-30779 GCA_034509125.1 Monilaria moniliformis | reverse complement strand
CGGGTTGTGTGGAGGTAGTCGAGAAGCGCCGCCTGCGATTCTTGGATGGTTTTGGACCTGTATTTCCATGGGATTTTCGCGAAAGGTTTTTGGGGAGCGGCGGTGGAGAAGAAGAGCCGAGAGACTTTGGTGGTGGTGCGGTAGAATACGACGGCGGCAGCTGCGGTGGTTCGGCGGAGTAGCATGCCAGGGTTTAAAGAATGGGAAATGGGATTTTCATAATTAAATGGAGCTCAAAACCCCCATAGCCCATTGCTGACTAACCAGTCTCTTGTCTAGATTTATAATTCGAATAATTCCCTCACTCAAACAGTGTCCATTTCGTTTATTATAATAATATTATATTTAATTAAAAATGTTAGATGAATGTGTTACTCATATCGATTTTTATGAAAATTGTTGATAAAGTGAAAAAAAAAATATATTAGTGGAGTAATTATAAAAAAAAATGGATAATATCATAGAGAACTGATTAAAACGACAAAGTATACAATGTTTTGAAGACGAATAGAAATATATGACTAACATTTTTTGGATTAATTGGAAAAAAGATATTAGGAGTTAATTGCAAAGTAAATCACTTATAATACCACTTTCAAAGTGTTGCAAATATATATTCGATCTTTTCATTTGTTGTAGTTATTATTACTTCCAAAAGATTGTCCACGATTTCGAAGAGTTCACTAAAATTTTGAAGTTTAAACAATTTTTTGCTATTGAAACACTACATTTCGGCATATTTTTCGACCTTCTATACTAATTTACTGAAGTAGTGATACATGATTAAATCGGAATCGCCCGTTCATGCTTTTAAACCCAACTGGAAAAAATGGGCCTAAATAGAACAGGCTAAATGATTATATCGGTCCGGTTATTGTTTCAAAAATTTGGAATCGAAAACCGAGGGATAATTGCTGGTTTCCGAAGAATGGCAGGCCTAGGGTAGGGTCCAGTTGGCGGCAGGCTTTCCATCAGAAAAATATTGGTTTTCTACTACGGTTTTATTTTATTTTTTTCGAAAATTCAAATTTTGCCACTTATTTTTATCTATAAATACCCCATCATTCTCATTCTCAAATCGCACATCTTATATTAACAAGATTTCTCTCGTCTTACCTATTATTTCTTTTCTATTATACTCAAATTTCTCTTAAGTTGTGCTTACTTAACTACTTCTAAATTCGGTTTCTCTCAAATTGTGCTTACTTTACTTTTTTAATTTTAAATTATTCAATTACATTCACATATTTACATAGCAATATGACTTCATCTCGTTCTAATTGTGGTAAAGGCATAGTTGTTCTCAAACCCAAGTGATGCTCATCCAAGATCAATGAGGCCATCACGGGAAGAGTGACTCAATTATCTATCAAAATAATTTTTCAGAGTTCTGCAGGCAGAGTAATATGATGCATTCGATATTCTTACAGGGTTAAACACTCAAATGATGCTCCTTGTTTCAACACAAGTCTCATCCTCCCAAATTCAATTTCACAGCCGTCGATGCAAGATACATATCATACGGGTCAGAAAGCGGCGAAGAGGAAGACAAAGACAAAGGGAAAAGCAGCGAGCAGTGCCGTTGACGACAACGATGTCGGCACATGAGACCTGTCCATGGAATTGATGGCTTGTGTTGATCAAGCAATATACGAAGGTAATATACAAAGACACGTCGACGATGAACGAAAGCACGCTGCGACAGCATACTGCCTTGATCGATCTACTAGAATTTAAAGTAGAAACGAAGTGGAACTTTATTTTCTACTTTTTATATAGTAATTTTTGAATTTTTAGTAAGTAATTTTCATTTTTTATTAAGTCAATTTCGTTATTTACAATTATCGATATTTTAAATAAATATATGAAATTAAAAAATAGTGGAAAAAATGAATTGTGGCTGATTTAAATTTTTGGGGGCTGGCTTGTGGGTGTTGTGGCTGAAAAGCGAAATACTGACGTGACAGCTGAAATTGGAATTGTGGCTTGTATTTTTGGAACTAAGTTGTTCTTGCCCTTCAACACTATAACAGTGAGATCCTTTCTCTATTCACTACTCTTTTTCCATTCATCAAACAGTTTCTTGAAACTCGTGCATAAAAAATGATGGCACTTTTCTGGAACTCAAGAATTATCATATTTCAATATTACAGTTTTTTTGAGAGAATTATACATTTACACTAGCACTAGCACACACTATATGATTTGAATCTCAAATTTAATAATTAGAGAGAAAGCCTTTTAATTAGTCCCAATACATTTCACTAAGAGTTTTGTAGTGTCTCAGATGAGGTATTTGAGCTAGGCCTTGTTGGGGATATTAAGGCATTCACAACGCAGCCGCGATTGGGCGCGCGGTTGCTGCAACCACAACGTGGCTGCGTTGCTGGGGGACGACGGCGGTCGGCGGCCGCAAATTCAGTTGTTGGCGCAGCTAAACGCCCGGCTGCGACGGCCGCGGGGTGGTAAAACCTTTCACTCTATATACAAAAGAGACTAATAGCCTAGTGGTAAAACCTTTTACTCTGCATCCAAGGGTTGTAAGTCCAAATCTCATTCTTAACATTCAATTTCTTTTTTTCTTTTTCGATTTTTTAGAAAGTAATTTCGTTACTTAAAAATATGGCACTTTAAATAAATATATATGAAATTGAAGAATAATAATAATAATAATGAAATTAAAAAAAAATTGTGGCTGATTTAGGGCTGAATTTTTTGGGGTCACACTTTAAATAAATATATGAAATTAAAGAATAATAAAAAAATGACGAAATGAAAAGAATGAAGTTGTACCTAATTTGAGATTAAATTTATTGTGGTGGATTATGGATGAAATGTGAAATAATGATGTAATAGCTAAAAATGGAATTGTAACTATTTTTTTATTCTTATTATTGGATTGGTGATGGCCTTACAAATTATAATATTAGATAGCGGCTTGGTGATGGAAAAAATGTTTTCCTTGGCAATTATGGAGAGAAGTTTACTCATAGTTACAGATCACCGCAGTTTGGCTGCGCTTCACGTGTTATTTAGCTAAATAAGAATAAAATATAAACTAAAATGATGGAGATTGGTAGTTAACGTACTTATGCCTGCCACCTACCCAAACGCAGCCTGCAACTCCCCGCAGCTGAGCTCTGCGATGACGTCATCTTCCTCCTCCTCCTCGTCGTTCGTATCTCGTTTCTGCTCCTCGGCGCTTCGCTCCAGGCCTCTCTCGCCGCCTACGGACACCACCGTTCATACAAGCTCCGCCCAAGGCCTCGTTCGCCGCCTAGGCGTCTTTGATTTGATTCTACTCGGCATCGGTGCATCTATCGGTGCCGGAATATTCGTTGTCACCGGAACCGTTGCTCGCGATGCTGGTCCTGGTCAGGATTTTTGTAATTGCGTATTTTCGTTTATTTAGCTTGGCTGTCTTTGATAAGTAGGCCACATTAGTACATTGAAGTAGTTAATTTCTGTTTCCATGATATGATTTAGTAATCGTGATCGATTATAATATCTCCAGAATCTGATGGTCGTTTAAGATACATCTCCCTTTAGATTGGAGCATACTGAGAGTTCTATACTCTAGTTCTTTACACTGCTTGATGATAGTAGAGAGGAGTAGAGAGTGGAGTAATCTGCCGGTTTAGTATTCTGTTTGAAAGTAGACTACCTTTCTTAATAAGAGGTTGTGGCATAATTTGGAAAGAATTTATTGATGAGATGATGCTTAGTAAAGCGACATTGTTGGAATTAGTAGCCAAGATGGCTTGGGTGGATCCCTTAATCACAGGCTACTTTTATACAAGCTTTAGAACTCATTTTTCCCCCGTTTCTGCAAGTCAATGATCATTTTCTCTACAGCCAATCTTGGGGTAAACAGCCTTGATTGCTTATGATTTTTTTTCTTTTTCTTTTATTTCTGTACTTCAATGTCCGGCTCTTAAGCATAGTATCCAACTTTTGGTGCTTTTAGCGATTGACATTTGCGGTTTGAATATTTGGACCAGGCTGCTGTTCAAAGAATATTTTTTAGCTTTCTACTTAAGGAATTGTATAAGATGTCTTCTTCTTGCGTCTGTCAAAATTATGATTTAATTAACCTTTGGAGTATTTATCCGATATTTGCTCCTATCTTGTTTGAGATGTACCACATTGTCATTTGACGAACATTTTTCATTAGCTTAAAGAAATTCCGTTCTTTTGATTTCCAATGCAGGAGTTACAATTAGTTTCATCATAGCAGGGGCATCTTGTGTGCTCAATGCACTGTGCTATGCTGAACTAGCTTCTCGTTTTCCAGCTGTTGTTGGGGGAGCATATCTTTATACATACTCAGCATTCAACGAGCTTACAGCTTTTCTTGTGTTTGCTCAGTTGATGCTTGACTATCATATTGGGGCTGCTAGCATAGCTCGTAGCCTAGCAAGCTATGTAGTTACCGTCCTAGAGCTGATTCCCTTCCTCAAGGATAACATTCCTAGCTGGGTTGGGCATGGAGAAGAAGTTTTTGGAGCTTTATCTATTAACGCATTAGCTCCTATCCTCCTCGTGCTTCTGACCATAGTCTTGTGTCGTGGTGTTGGAGAGTCCTCGGTACTGAATTCAATCATGACAGTCACAAAGGTTGTCTACCCATCCTGAAAGTTTCTTCTTTTTTTTAAAGATAATCTAGCTGCAGAAAGCTATATTGAGTCCTATCAATTAATAGAATGGCAGATGGCATATTTATGTACAAATCAATGAAGTTGACCGACCTAAAGTAAGATTTTTTAAGATTATGTCATTTTCTCTAAGCAGTATCCAAGATTTTGTTGTGAATAATCGGGAGCCCAATGTTGAAATACTTATGCATTAACTTACTTGAGTGCTGTTAGACCTATCTGTCTACTTTTGTGGTGCTCAACTAAAATCTGAGAGCTCTCGTTGAGTTTCTTGTGATAGGCAACGAAACTCCAGTTGACAACCAGTCTTCTTTAGACACATTTACTAACTTGGGATCTATATGCTGTTATCAATTTACAATGCCGCTTTAGTATTTTTTGAGCACTGATATGCATGGGAATGAAATGTCATGTAGTAATTCTCCACACATGCAAAGACAAAATTTGAGATTGAGGAACAGATATAGTTGTCTTTAAGCCTTTAGCAGATGAGGTATAACACCTTGTAATTCCGTTCTTTTGGTCACTGTCTATGATGTTCAGAGTTCTAGCTAGTTAAAAAGTTATTTTCATGTTGGTAAAATAAGGTTGAAAAGTTAGTACCAGTGTTAGCTTGAATTGTCCTCTAGGACTAAATTGGTCTAGTCTATGTGCCCATCATTCTTCTTTGTGGTACAGATATTTTAAATGCTTCTAACAGATGTGTACTCTGTTTAGTAGAAATAAGAAATATAGTAACCAAATTAGCATAGTGGTACAGATATTTTAAATGCTTCTAACAGATGTATAGTCTGCTTCACTGTAGCATATTGGTGAAGATTTCTGTTGTGCTTCTTCCGTGCATCTCTGTGGTTCTTCATATTTAATTATTTATCATGAGCTAAATTCGAATATAGTAATATGACCAGCCTCATATGATACTTTTTGCAGGTTCTCATTGTTATTTTTATCATCATTGTTGGAGCATTTGAGGTTGATGTCTCAAATTGGACTCCTTTTGCCCCAAACGGTGTGCAGTCAATATTGACTGGATCAACAGTGGTCTTTTTTTCTTACGTTGGATTTGACGCAGTTGCTAATTCTGCTGAAGAATCCAAGAGACCCCAGGTATGCAAAAGGGAGATAAATTGACATCACATTTTTCACTTATTTTTGTTGGCACAGAAGGCTCTTAATACTTCATAATCAATTGCTACTGCATCAACTTGATGTTGCAGAGGGACTTACCACTTGGCATAATTGGTAGCCTCCTGGTCTGTATTGTATTGTACGTTGGTGTTTGCTTAGTAATTACTGGAATGGTCCCATACCAATTTCTTGGGGATGATGCTCCTTTGGCGGAAGCTTTTACTTCAAAGGGATTGAAATATGTCTCTGTGTTAATTAGCTTTGGTGCTGTTGCTGGACTCACAACGACGCTTCTGGTTGGGCTTTATGTTCAGGTGATTTGCTTGTTCCTCTTTACCTCAATACGTGACTTGTCTCAGTCCAGCTATGGCCAATGACTCATTGCTTGATTATATTTGGCAGTCACGGTTATATCTTGGACTTGGAAGGGATGGTTTACTACCTGCCGTATTTGCGAAAGTACACCCAACACGACATACCCCAATTCATTCTCAAGTTTGGGTTGGTCTAGTTGCCATCATCTTGGCCGGACTTCTTAACGTGGAAGTGCTCTCGCATATTCTGTCAGTTGGAACCTTGGTATGATGTGCTTGGACACAAATGATTCCTATTTATTGTGAACATGGGAAAAAGCATGATCTTGTGATCTGTCACTATGGGAAATTGCACAAGCTTGTTATACAACACTGTTGATCTTCTAAAAACACAATTTATTAGACTGTCTAACTATGATAGGATTTGTTTCAGACGGGTTATTCGGTGGTTTCAGCATGTGTGGTAACCCTTCGCTGGACAGATAAGAGCTCAAGTCAGGTCTCTAGCAAGAGGATTTCTCGGAGGGGAGAAGGCATCATCTGTCTCTGCACACTTGCCTGCTGCGGTTTTGCTGCTGGTGCCCTCTTCCGTTTCGAAGCTTCATTTGTTTTTGTAACTTTAGGTGCTGTAGTTGCAGTCTTTTCTGCTGCGGCTCTCTACCTACGACAAGTAAGTTATTCCAATTCCACACATGCATACTAGGATCAATAAAGTTGCTTAGTGTAATCTCCAAGTTGGTGAGGTCTTGAGTCGTCGTTTTAGTTTCACAGCAGTAATACATATGGTTGGAAGTGAACTATGATTTGCTCCTTATCAGCCAAGTTTACAAAGCTATATGGTTGTTTCCAGGTGTACAATGATCCACCGGGTTTTTCATGTCCTGGGGTTCCAGTTGTTCCATGTATTAGCATTTTCGTCAACATGTTTTTGTTTGCTCAGGTATTTCAGATCCGTTAGCTTATAAAACCGTGAGAAATTAGGTTTGTAGCTGACTCATCCTATATTTTGCAGCTGCACTACGAAGCATGGGTGAGATTTATAGCGCTGGGCATAATTACAGTCGGCATTTACGCGTTTTACGGTCAGTATCATGCAGATCCTCTAAATTCCACTGCCTCCACTGTTTACCACCGGGCACCTACTGAAGAAGCGCCCTAGCTACTTATTTTATGTCCTTTGAAGATTTTGCATGATGGCTAGAATTGGACAAAAATATCTATTTATGTACATGTATTCAAATAATTTTCATCAGTTAACGACTAGGGGAAATACCAGGCTGTATACTATATTCGAACCATGCCATTTGTTTGGTTTTGCAGGCACACCAATCCACACACACACACACACACCATAGTAGATTGAGATGCTTCCATTTCTACTTGGGAGATCTTTGCCAACTTTATGCAACGTCTTCTTAGCTATCTGATTCAGGATTCTCAAATTATTTTAGACATCGATCAAAGCTTGTGCTTGTGAAATTAACAAATTCTATTTAAAACATAACTTTCCTTTGTAACAGCATCAATTCCCACTGATCCAATAAAGCCTACAACTGAAGTCGCCTAGACACGAGCTACAAAATTTTCAATCCAACATTAATTTGACCACAAATGCGCATGGATAACATGCACCAAAACTACAGTAATGATGCAATTCTTTTTCAAAGTTGATATAACTATAATGTCAGCAAAGAAATCCAAAACCAAGAAAGAAGCAAGGACACTAGCCTTTATAACGATACATCCCAACAAAATACATCATCTCATCTTCAAGATTGTTACCCCCCCCCCCCCCCACCAAAAAAAAATAATATATATATATATATATATATATATAGAAAAGAAAAATAGCGAACAACCTAAAGTAGCGACGTTATTACTACTAGTAAATGGTTATCCATGGTTTCAGAGGGACAACGACTTGCTGCTCCAGTTTTCAGAGTGACGACAACTCCTTCTGGTGCTGCTCCAGGTTTCTTAGAACAATCCGCGCAAATATTTTAGCTTTGAGTGGAGCACCGGCAGCTGCTGCTGCTACACGGAGCACTCGTGAAGCTCCACTCTTCTGGAGAAGACTCACATGATGCATTGCGTTCTTGCTTCCAGGAATCGTGAACTGCCAGGTCAAACAAATTCAGATTTTGGAAAATGAAAATCGAGAATCTGTAGAATGAGAGATTTGTTTGTTCATCTACCTGAAGGAGAGCAAATGCAGCACACGACTTCAGTGTTGGGGAAGGATTTCGCAGCATGGTAACAAATCTTCCGATCTCAGATCCACTGAGCGACCAATGAGGAAAATGTCAGACCAACACACAGCTAACAGAAAATCTTCACAGAACAAAGATGAGATAGCAAAAACTATTTCTGTTTCAGATAATCCATCGTGACCATTCAGAAGAAAATTGGTGCATTTTGAGTTGAACAAAAGCACATAGAGCAAGAATATGAAAATCTTGGAGTTGTACCTTTTTCCATGCAGAAAAGCTAGTAAGTAGTAAGAGAGACAATCATCTAATCTTTTCATAGAAATTTCCAACTATTTGATGTTATTATACAAGTTTTTCGAAAGGGGATTGAGTGCACCTGCATCTGAGATGACCTGCTTCTTGAATTCGAGCCGATTCAGTTATCTGAGTCAGTGCGGCAGGGGCTAATGATGCAGCAGCAGCTGAAAATGCTTGAGGTTCAGAGAACATCATGACGAAAGCTTCAATGTTTTTCATGGCCATTCTTCTCGAACCATCTAAGTTCACATTGGACGAGCTTTGTGTCCCCGAGAGGGCAATTTCATCCGTTCTGCATAAACAAATTGCACACTTTTTAGCCGATGGCCAAATGCCTAGCTCCCCTAAGAGATCGAAAGAGTATGTAACTCAACAAATACAAAGACCAGAAAGTAGCGGCACTAGAATTATTATCTAACAGTAATGAGCCCCAAAAAATGTCATAAATCCTTTCCTTGATGAAGAATGACACATACTTGTCTAAGCACTGTTTATAGGATGAGTCAAAAGTATTAAACATAATGTGCTTTTATAAATCTCCTATTCAAAAACTTCAACATAATTTTATACACCTTCCTAATCTAAACAAAATTATAGGAGCCAAGGCAGAAACAAATCCAGATTAAAGTGTCGTTACATACCTTCCATCAAACATGTAGGCCAGTGCGAGTGCAGACATGAAGCGTGCCATTTTCGATACAGAAGAAGAACAAAGATACACTAGAGCAGGAACTCCCCCTTCTTCCACAATGCGTAGAGCATTGTGGGGATTGAAAGCAAGATTCCAAAGTGCTCCTGCAGCGGTCTCGTGCACGTCCTGAGAGTCAAAACACACTAATTTAGTAAGAAATCAAGGCCACATGAGTGGTCAACAGCATCATAAGGATTCATTCCATGACATGAATGGTCAAATCAAAGTAGCTACCAACCTAGAATACTTCGACACAAATGGAATATGAATTAGCAAAATCTCTGAAGGCATGGCCGGTAGTTATGAGGATTTCCATGTTCAACATTTGAACTAATGTAAGAGAAGAAACATCGTGAAGATTTAACCAGTGTGCGTAATAACAGTTCCTTCTGATGTCCATGGTGATAGAATAAAACCTTATCATTCAATGCACTACGTTAAAAAACAATATATATTGCCAGATTCATGGGCCAAATTAACTTAATTAAGCATGTGGCACATGCAATCTTGTAACAGGGAGTTGCAATGTTAGGTTTCTTGGGTAGAGATATGTGACCAATAGTAGGTAACTTAACGCCACAAATGCTGCAAGAATCCTTGTATTTCTAGAATATATATTCAATAATAATAAATATTGTATATGAATCACCAAATTTCTATCATCTATTTACTTTCTATTGAAATACTTGCACATAACACGAAATACATGTTCTCTTATAGTTGGTCTAACTAAAACTGACTAACACAAGCAGACCTGATAAAAAGATAAACATGGAGACCTCATCATGATACGAATTCAGATTTTGGTCATTCATAAAAGCAAGCTGATGTGACAGGGAAATGAAAATGGACCAACAAAGAGATATATTTAAAATGCTCCATTGATTATTTTTGGTAAACATACCTCAGCATCTGATCGAGCAAGCGCTATTAGTGGAGGTACGCCTCCTTCACGACCAATAGCAATGCTATTACAAAAGTAAAAAAATGACGAATAAGTAATATGTGAAGAACATATAAAAAAAACATATTTTGTTATTTACAAAACGCAATTGAACATCTCAATAAAGTTTAAAAGAAAAAAAGAAGCTCTGAACACCAGCTGCTAGCAAAGACCGGATTCAGTGAACCATTGGCAGTCTTCAATACATCTGAGACTATGGTTTTGTCCAAGTTGTCCCTGATTCTCAACTTTGGACACCTTATTATCAATTGATTATGCTGAGTCAAATTGAACTAAAGCCCATAGCTTGTTTATTTTACTTTTGCCAGGAGATTAAAAATCATTTGCACTTGGAGAAGAAAATCCCAGTTCTATATTAGTTGCCACTCTTCTTCCTTCTCAGTCACAATGCATTACAGATTTCCAGTAGTAGATGTGTTTGGTGGACTAATTTTAAATATAACTAATTCCCCCGGATTAGTGATATTCCTCTCATCATAAAATGGTAGGAGAAAAACATGCAATTATTTTTTTATCAGAACTTATCAAATTCTGCTTAGTTGAACATGACTATTTTGGCCAGAGAATCAATGTAGCTGCAAACGGATATGGCAGCAGAATATTATCGGCCCCCGGAAATACTTAATAACTTGCAGTCATAAAGATTCCACATACACGAACACTGATTGCAAGCAGAAGAACAATATTTTTTGTTACCTATCCAAACAAAAGGTGAAAAAGTAGACAATCCACAAGAAATCTACACAATATAAATACAGGAATAGCACCTATATTAAACACAATGTACCATAGTCTCCTTGGTTCTCATTTATTATTCTTGTCATAAGTTTTAAAATGGTTTAAGGATAATTTTGAAGTAAGCTAGACCTGAGGATGGATACGAAATCAATATGGGTTTAGTTCAAATCAAATCTGTCGGATTACGAATAAATTGTGGTCACCACATATTTAGCTGATTGTTTTCTTTGTCCAATGGGGATCAAGCTGATCTTTTAGGTCGTTCAGGTTTTTCTCTGATTATATCAGAACTGATTGGCTAATATTAAACACTTGTTCAAATTACTTATGTCGGAAAATTCCAAAATACAAAAACCTTTGATCAATAACCTGAGTGTACACTTATTCAATCATTAAAAGTAGAATTATCGATAACAGAAAGTTTTATGAGCACGTACCTATTTGCTTCCGACACAGACAATCCCCAGAGAGCACCAGCAGCCCTCTCCTGAAGGCCATGAGGAGAGTTTGAACAGGTACTTGCTAGAGCAACCTAGAACCAGACAAGAAATTAATCTTGACTGAGATGAAAAATTCTTTTTCCGAGCTAAAATGTGAAAGCAAGAAAGGGATGAATATGATGAGCGCGACGAGGTTGGATGTATGTAAGCACAGTAGAAGGGCAAAATAAACTAGCCCGAAAAGGATGTGTGTTCTGACAGCAAGAACTTGGTCCAACATGTATTAACTTTTTCCTTTCTTTAATCTATATTTTGTAAAGGGCATCCAATGCATTGAGAAGGAAATTGAAAACCACAATTCCTAGAGAAGTATTCTTTTATAGAATACATTAATTCAACCACTTGGGAATTTGATATCATGTGATACAATTACCAAAATACCAATATGGAAAGCTTGAAACTATAAAGATCTCCATTGGCAGTTCCATCCACATTTGCACAAGCATTAAAGGAATAAGATGCCAGAATAGGAAAATTTGTGATAAACTCAAAGGTGGAAGAAAAAAGAGCTCCATGAAGCCAACAGTAACATCCCTTATCCGTGGGTCCCACACAAGATAATTCATTATAGCATCATATAAAAAAGTATGAGATGGTTTAATTGACTGCTATCCAAAAAAGTACATTAAAATTTCAGGCTCGACTACAGATCCTAACTACGAAAAGTTTCATAACAGTAGATTAGAAGTTCAGGCTTGGTTGATTTCCAATTAATGCATGAACTTTGAGTCAATTTGCAATTACAATACGACCTTTGAAAGGTAATGTCAAAACCCAATTTGTAGCAAAATTAATTAACATAATGACACCAAAATGAAAACTTAATGGGTTCCATATCAATTAGCTTTCAGATAATACATGCATCCCTAAAGCACTAATATAGGGTTTCCAGAAATGATTCAACATGGTCAAAAGGAAACTGCAAAATAATGGCATACCAGTGCCTCAACTCCATTGGCTGCAGCAATTGCTTCTCGGTTTCGGTCATCAAATGATAAGTTCCATAATGCACCAGCAGCTTCTTGTCTACGAATCACAAATAGTTATATTTCTATTCACCGGGGATTATCTTAAAACAAAGGAAAGAGAAAAAATAAGTCCCATTTGCACTATCTAAATATATTAGGGTCATCTTACCTGACACCATCATTTGGCGACCGAGTAAGTTGCAAAAGAGCATCAAGAGCTCCAGATTCTTGTCCTACTGCAGAGTTGTTACCATTGCTATCCCCATGGGCAGCCAAATTTGCCAATGCCCTAGCAGCCTGGACAATAAGATCGAAAGATACACGTGAGAAGCATGCAAAATAGAAAATAGTAGTGTTAAGACGAAGACTGGTAGGTAGAAACGGCTAAAATAAGTTCTCCATGAGTCTCCATGATTATTTTGGATAGATTATGCAATTATTGTACTCGACCATAGTCCACACCTTCATGCTCAGAATGAAAGGAACTATTGAAAAGTGAACTCATACTTCAATGCCGATACTAAGTAATAACTATTCAATTAAAACGGACAAGTTACTCCTCAAGGCAAAACTAGCTAAAGATGATTGACGCAAGAAAAGAAAGTAACCAGACGGTATACTGCCACAGAAAATTCAATGTTCGTAAACAGGATCTGCCATGATTTTATCGGTCATTTAAAAAAATGACTCCAGTATCAACTGAGGATTCCTTGAAACCACTATTTTAATCTAAGAAGTTCACCAAAGAAATAACTAATAAGATTTGTTTGTTACTAATCTGGATACTTTTCAATCGTTAAAAGTCTACCCTCCGCCCGACAATGCTGTTGTCTCCTGGATCAAGAGAAGACAGTGCTGTAAACAGCTCACTGGGTGTATCAATCAGATTATAGCTTTGCCTAACCAACTGTTACAATAACAGCTCAGCAAAGAGTATGATTTTCAACCATGGGCATAATATACTACACAAATTCACCTGCTCTTGCACTCCGTCGACCTTGCAATTGCGAGCTAGTGTCACCAAGGCATGTATACCACCGACTGAAGCAACTTCAATGCTGCATTTTTCATCTGCAGCCAAATTTGCCAGTGCACCAGCTGCACGTTCCTGAAATCAATCAAGTAATCAGACACAATTTAAGTATATCATAGTACATAAGGCTTAAGTTCCACTTCAGGACACCACAAAAGCGCAAACAAGTGCAAATAAGATTAAACGAGTGTGGAGCATACCAAGACTCCTTCACCACCAGTAGACCAAGACCACTTGGATATAAGATCCACTAAAGCTTTTATTCCACCAGCTTCAGCAATGGCACCCTATATAAAAAACTTATATCACAACTTACAAAGATATTTTAAATGTACAAAGAAAATCAAAACCCAAAAGAAAACCTTGTATTCTTCACCAACAGAAAGATTCCAGAGCCCTCCTGCAGCCTCTTCAGCAACTAATTTGTTTGCAGACCTTGCAAGTTTAACAATAACACTGATGCCTCCTTCCTCCGCCACAGCTTTCGCAACCTTAGCATTCACTGCTAAGTTTGCAATGGCCTACATGCAAAATCAATATAAATAAAGCATGAATATTGTCTTACAATATAACAATTCTTGATGACTTGATGCATGATTATCAAAAACCGCTTTAAGTTGTGCCTTTTCCAAAAAGGAAGAAAATTGAGAGCATCACTATTCTAATCCATAAAGCACCTACACTAGAAACTTTACCTTAGCAGCTTCTGACTGAAGTCCTTCCCTCCATGACCTGGCAAGGTTTAGAAGAAGGCATATGCCTTCATCACGCATAACTGCTTCAGCCCTTCCAGTGTCAATATTGGTGTTTTCGTCATCAAGAACGACAAATGTTGCAAGAGCTGTGGCTGCCCTTTCTTGAACTTCCTCATGGGTGCTCTGCATGAAACTAATTAGTAAACTTGTGCCTTGGTCAAGCCAAAATTTATCCAGACCAGGTTGATTGCTCTCAGAAATACGAAGAAGTGAATAGGAAATGACCCACTCCAGCCAACTCAAGATCTCATCTAATTTTTTGTCCTTCCTAGCCCAGTGCAGAAAAATGTTCTTGTCATTCTTTGGAGTCCCGACAAATAAGTTACCTATTCCTTTAAGAATGTCGGTAAAGATAGCCAGCAGCACTTTACCCCTATGGTTGTTATTAGAGACAAAGGTCGAATCTCCCTCAAGTGCCGGGCAATTTAGGGCACATAAGACCTTCAAATTAATTGAGGATGAGAAGAGTCTTGAAACTGTATTTGGGCTTATATCTGTTCTGGAAACATCTAACCCAATCAAGTGGGGCAGCTTACCCCAGTGTTGTGCTACCAAATTCCACTTAATATTAGTTGTCCCGGATACTGAAAGGAAGCGAAGCGAAGCAACATTTCCCAGGGAAGTCTCGTCCACCTTTCGGCAGTCAATAAACCCAATATCAGTCAAATTCTGGCAATGCTTTGCTAAAGCATTGATAGCACCTGCATCCACTTCTTGAATACCTGAGATCCCAAGCTTTCTAAGTCGTCGACAGCAAATTGCAATTGCTTTTACAGCATCACTGCTGATCTTCTCACAGAAATCTGGCCCAATCTGAATGCACTCTAGTGCTTCATGTCGAGCTGCAAGCACACATAGTGTTGCATCATTCATGCTCCTACAATAGTCTCCATTGATCTCACGTAAATTCTTAGCTTGAAGAGCTATAATAGCATCAGCAGACTCCGGACCTCGAAAACGAAGCTTCTGAAGATTCAAACACATTGGAGAAAGTGATGAAGCTGCAGAAGAATCAAACTTATGCGGCCGAAGATCCAATTCCTGCCACAAACATGGAGATTTACCTAGGGTCCACCATGTCCGGCAGGTTGATGACAAACTAGCCCGGTCACGATAGTTCAAGCATGAGAAAAGCTGAATTACTGTATCATCAGGTAATCTAGTCCAATCAAGCACCTCTTTCGCATCCAAAGTTGTTGTATCTTCAATCTCAGGGATATCCACTTTCTCTTTGCCCCTCCTCGCAACCTTCCTCCGCACTCTTCTACTCATACTTGATTCGGCCTCACCGCTCATAAACCATCCACAACACCAGGGGATCTAAATACGAATCTAGAAAGCAACAACAACAGATTCTATACGCTCAATCCTGATATTTAAAGGTCGCTAATAACCCGAATCATGGCTCTTCCCTCTCAATTGATCTCAACTATTCTACCAGCAATACAGCATTCTAACAAATCACAATGATCAACCTCAAAAAAACTCAATCTTTCATAAACTACTGATTAAGAAGCAGATACTCAGCAATATAAAAGGCACTCCAATGAAAACCCAAATCCTGAAAGTAGTTCAATCTAAAAGCTAAGCAAGCAGGAATGCCCTAATCGTGAACCTACCGCCTAAATCTTTAATCAGAACCTATATCTGTTTATGATGAAATGCAAGATAGGGGAGGCTGACTGATGTCGTATATCCCAATCACAAAATGAATCAAGGTCAGAAAAAAGTCAATCTTATTCCTTCAAAACCCTCTAACGTTCTTGAAAACCTTTACATCTCCGGTCTTGGCATCAAATCTATTGCCTCCTGAAGCGAATTGCATCCACAAAATTTCGTCTAAACCTACACACACACATATATAATTCATATAACCTGATGCAGAACAGGATACAGATGGGCACAAGACGATAGCTTTTCCTGATTATAATTTATATATGCACACACAGAGAGCGAAAGACAAAATGGGCTGAGGGTATGTGAGAATTCAGACTAGTAATACATCAAAGAAATGAGAAAAAGCAAAGACGAAGCCTCAGACCACTTGGTCAGTCCATCCCCCCCTCTCTCTCTCTCTCTATCTCTCGATGGTGCGTTTGTATTGTAGAAAATCTAAAACCAGAGGCGATGAAAAGAAATTTATCTTTTGAGGTGGCATTCATTCACAGAGGAGATTAATGTAATGCCAATGTGTGTAAAAATATCATAATATCATTATATTTGTGTTACACGCAACTCATTGGCGTGTGCGTTTTCCTCATGTTTGTGTTTTAAGAAACTATCCCAAGTTGTAAACGGAGTTTGAGTTCTGTAGCTGTAATGTGCTTCATAGTAGCACAGCGTTGCTAATGCCCTCGAAAACTATTTCAATTTATGATTATATGTTTTCTTTTTTGGCCTCAAATATGAGAATAGCTTCTCAAGTACATATAGTAGCACGCGCTCCTTGTAAGAGGATGTTTTGAGGAATTAATGATTTCTTATTATATTTCATGAGCTTTTGGATATGTAAGTGAGCTCAACTTCTTTAATATGTGATACTCACATTTGATGAAGTGCATAGAGAAACCATTTACTTTGATGAGAACATGCAGAATCTACGCATTTTTTGAGGCCAAGGGACCAAAAAATCTTTACATATTGACATATTTTACATGAAAATTTTGAACATTTTTACACACTTATGACAAACTTGGTACTTCTGTGTTGCCACTCGCTCATGCAAATCCATGATATGCTATTTTAGTCGCAAATGATTTTTCTACTATTTAGATTTGCCAATTTTGACGATTGTGTTCTACATGTTATCATAGAAGTGAGTGCCTCTGGTTTATTAAAGGTATTGGTTACATTGTGCATATAAAAGTAGATCTATATTTAGTAGCGTAATCAAGAATTATGATTCTAACATCTATTACTCGATCAATGCTCACTCATATACTTATTTTTCACCTAGGTTAGAACTTAGCAAGATGTTCTAATGATACAAAACAAAGAAATAATTGATCAATTTGAAACAATCATATTTTAAAAGTGAAAAAAATAATTAATTAATGCAGACTCTTATTTGCAACCCAATCCGATAGGCATGGCCCGATCCGATTCACGCCTTAAACCCTAAACAAATAAATATAATTTGCTACTATTAAAAGTATCATTTGCATATGTTAAAAATATCAATTATCATTAATTTTACTTTTATAAAAAATATCATTTATTTTTTAAAAAACTATAATTTATAAAATATCATTTTATATCATGCTTTACGTGTATGATTTCATTTATTATGAATGTGCGGACCGGTGTAGGGAGCTCCGGTCCGCACAGATGCGGTCTCTCACATGGAAGACTGCCTCATTAATAAATATGTGGAGGCGAGAAAGACAATAAATATCCTAGTCGACATAGGAGGATGAGGACGAGGACGAGGATGACGGTTAAAACCTTAAAATTCAACGAGGATGACGGTTAAAACCTTAAAATTCAAGTAACCACTGCTACTAGTATTTAAAATTGATGAGATGAATATTGAGTTAGACTATCTCTATTGTGTATCAATATATATGAATATCGATGATTCTCATAGGTACACATATCTAGGCCCCGAGACCTTCTTCAATGGCTCAAAGCATTCTTGAATTCAGATACGATTAAATCTTATATAATTCAAAACAAAAAAGGAAATGCTCTCCGTTTGGGCTATTAACATCTCAACAATGTACTGTCAATAATCAACTCTTGATTCTTGTTAATTTTGCAAAGGCCAGGGTATTTGTAAATTGTAATGCCCCATTTTTTTTTATTTTTGTTGACGTGTTTTAAATTAAATTTATTTGTAATTATAAATGAGTATTTGTGTTTTTCTAGTTTGGGCTTTGGAGATGTAGATGAGTAGGCCCAATTATTATTTATATATTTGTGGATAGGGACGTGGTTTTGGTAAGCAGAATTGTAGTAGTAGTAGGATTCTTATTAGGGTTAATTAAGTTAAAATCAACGTAAATAAGCTATTTGGTCATCTTCTGCGTCGCATTCGAAATCCTTGGATTTGGAGCTCCTTTTGTTAAGCATCTATTCCCTGGTATGTTTTAGTTTCTACAAACTTGAGTCATGTTGGTTTTTCTTTACTAAGTTACTTTGGTTTTTCTTTACTAATAATATGGTCGGGGTCGAAAAGTGCTCTCATTGAACCTATTTTTAAATTCATATTTTGCAGCCAAGTTATTTTTTAATAATTTTAACATTTTTTAATCTTCTAATAATATCGTTAGAAAAAAGAAAAAGATGAAGCAGGCTCCCATGTGTCTTCGGTCTTCCTATGAATATGGCTGAGGTACTAATTAATTAAATAGTTTGTTTGGACAAGATTACTTAATGTAATTAAATACGACAAAAATCACATTTTCCATAGCCCACTTTTAAAAAAGGAACATATCTTTCAAACATAGCAACAACTTTTTTTGATGATTTTGTGTATAATTTGAAATTAAGCTCACATCCAAAACTTATTAGACCAACTTAGATACAATACAACAGAAATCAAAATATCAATGAAAAAAAGAAGAATACGATGCAGTAATTTTGTGTTTTATATATTAATTTTGTTTTATACGATATGTGGTTGTTGAACCTAGCAATTTAATTTAATTTTAAATGAAAATATTTATGCTGATGAACAAATTACCATTTTCAGTATTGTAGAATCGAGTAGCAAGGAAGGAAAAGATGGAGCCCTCAACGACTAAGGAAGATGGGGATTTTGCAAAATCACTTGAAGATGAGCTTATGAACTGTACAGGTGATTTCGAAGATGAGAAAGCTGGTACATACTTTGTTCAAGGAAGTGAGAAAATGGATAAGGAAGTCGGTGTAATGGAATGCTCGGGTTCGGATGGCCATGAGCATGAGCCGGTTGAGGTGGAGCACTCCGATACTACCGAGTGCTCTAGCTCATTTGATGGCTCAGATTGTGGAGCTGAAGGTGTTGATTCTTGGGGGGATGTACAAGTTGAATCTACATTTGGGAACTTGTTTACCAAGAGGTACCAATCACTTGCTTTTTCACCTTTTGCCTCAAGGAATTAAAATTTGTCATATTACGTATACAAGTCTCATGTAATTTCATCTTTCTATCAATATCAAGATCAAGATCATGATCATGTTTTTAAGTTTTGTGAAACTTAGGAGGAAGTTGTCGTCTCATTGGAGAGCATTTATCCACCCTCTTATGTGGCGTTGCAAATGGGTCGAATTGCAAATCAAGAAGCTGGATGCACAAGCCCGAGCGTATGCCCACAACAACGCTACAAGTGAGGCCCTGTGGAGGAAGAGAAGACGAAGAACTGAAGCAACAAACGATATAGCAGCCTATATGTCGCGCCACAATCTTTTCTCTTACTATGGTGCAGTCTTCTGTTCATCACTTTCTAGTCCATTTTGTCTGTGCAAATTGAGAGAGTTTGATGCATTCGTTTCATTTTTGCAGAGCATAGGAAGTATATCCGAGGGATTGCTCACAATGTTTTGAAGAATTCTGGTGAGAAAAAAAGACATCTCTTTGTATTTTCTGAATGAATCTTAGAGTTGTTTTGTTTCAAATAATCAATGTTTCAAATCTAAAGAGTGTTTTTTTTTTTTTTTTTCATGTGGCAGATACGCGAGTGGAAGCCAAGAGCGATGGTGAGTTGGGGAACGACGAGGCCAGAGATTGTGATAAGGATCTGGAAGACATTCTTGGAAGGCTTGAAGCTCTGCATTCGCGAGTGCTTAAGTTGAAGAGTCTAGTAGTTGAAGAGAAAGATGATTGGAGGTCACTTATCTGGCATAAGGCTACATTGGACTTGCCTCGGAACCCAACCACAACGTACCAGCAGATGCCAGTGGGGACTTACGTAACATCTCAGCTTCTAGCAGAGTATAATTTGGGTGGCTCTCTTTTACCCGAGAGCGAGGCTGCCCCTCTGGCAAAAGAAAGAACCGATCACCCTCGTTCTTCTACACATGCTTATCAAAATGTGAGTGTTTCTTGATCTCATAACTCGAGACGAAGATGATAATGATGATGATGGTGATGATGGTTTAACTGATGTGCAGGATGATGATGATGATGTTTTGATTGACAATCAGTGGGTGAGAGAGGAGCTGCCTTACTTTGAGAAAGGGAATATCGATTTAATCAAGAAGCCTTGCGTGGTGGTCAATGACGCCTTGGCCACCACGAGTGGCGCAAAGCCACCTCAGTCGGGAGCACAGGCTCGTTCAACTTTGAATCTCACCAACGCTACCAAGACTAATACTCAGTGCAAGCATCAGAGATGAAAATAATCTTGATGAGTATGGAAACAAGTGCATATATATGACTTCCCAACCAAAATGTGGATATGAATTTCCTTCATTTGTACATTCTTCCATGATAAATTAATATAAAATAGGTACACTTGGTTGGGATAATTTGATCATTTTGATTTTTAGCCGAAAATTGTCAATTTTAATTAATTTTGCATCTCTACATAATTAGCCTTCGCATTAATTAAGGATTTTGGAAATATCCTTTACATGTCTTCCGTGAATAGAGTGAGAAAATGTCAAACTTCAAAAAAAAAAAAAAAATTCTTCTATAATTTTATCTATATAAAAAATCGTGTATTTTAAAAAATAATAAAATATTCAATAAGCATATCAGAATAATAATCATGACAAGAACTTTAATTTAATTTATGATTTGTAAAGAGTAGATTTGAAATTAAAAAGTTGTTCACATTTAAAATTTGAGGTTGACTTTAAAATAAAGTTTTAAATTAGTTTCTAAAATTTCAAACCCAATTAAATTCATTTTGTCTGACAACTTTATTCGAAATATTTTTTCATTTTTTTTTTTTTGCTTTTATGTTTCGAATTAGAGTTTTTTCTATCTTTTTATTTTAGAATTCAATCATTATTTGATAATTATGTAGCATTAATATAAAAGTATTTATTACTATCTATAAAATTACAATTTTATAAAGTAAACTAATTATATATTATAAAATTAAGATTAGTTAAGTACAAAAAGATATAAATATATAATAGTTTATTTTAGTGGAACCTTTGTACAAATTGTTTTTCTCCGCACAACACTATGTATATAAGTTGTTTCTTTCTGCATGAAACTTCGTCCTAGTTATATCATATGCTGCAATCAAGGAATATATTTTCTTGAAAAAATTATCAAGAAATGGCAGTTGTTGTTAGTTTATGTATATACATTATAATGGTAACCTTTTTTAAAAGGATAAAAAATATCTGTAGTGACTCATACGCATTGTCTATTGATCGGAAGTAAAACGTCTTATCAATTAAGCTGCGCTGCATCGTCTATATTATAATGGTAATTAATTTAATTATGTTTTACTATACTTATTATTTACAATTAAAGTTTTATAACTCCAAAAGACATAAAATATACAAATATACATGAAATTTATTCCTTTTTTATAAAAACATCTTGAACTATATATGATATCAATAAAAAAATGTGCTTTAATAAAAAAAAATATGTCAAAGATCATTTCTGACACTATAAAATTAACATGGCTTGTCAGATACTACATAAAAATAGTAATTATATTATATAGAAAATATAATTAAAAATGAAAACATAATTGTTTCAAGCAATATGTTTATTTCAATATACTTTTTATAAAATGATTATATGTCTTTTTTTGTTTTTGTTTTTCTATGATTCTTTACATTTATCTACCTATAAAAGTGTGGTATATGTTTTAATTTGCAAAAATGTTCAAATACCCTTGGGTATATTGCAAAAGTTAAATATAATATAGACTTTGATTTGGATTAAATATAACCTTTATCTTTCTATTTTTTGTGAATTGATCCTATCGGCAAACAGAATGTTAATGCGTATTAATATTTTCAGACAAATGAAATGTCGAGAAGCTTTTTGAATTTGACCAAACACCCCGAAGGAATGGGATATTTGTACTATATCTAAAAAATATAAAAAAAATAAAAAATAAAAAATATCAAATTTTGGATGATAATTTATTGAATGTCAATATTTCTTACTTAAACTCTTTCTTACAATGTTTATAATTTTTAAAATATTATTGATTTCTCTATATATTTAAAGATACTAATTAAAATATGCGTATAAAAAATACTAATTTAAGAAACAATTTACTCCAATTATGATTAATTAGTATTTAATTAATAATTATCTGTTAATTGAGAACGTCCGCATCTTGGACATGTTCATATGACCTTTGTCAAACTACATTTGTGGCTTAATTAACTCTAATTATGATAAGTTAATACTTTATTTGTCTCACAAGATAATGCATACTAAGTTGTGGTACATATTTAATAAAAATAGGTAGAATATATTGAGAGTGGAGAAATGACTCCATTTTATTAGGTGTAGTGTGTTATAAGTGAAAATGCGGCGGACTTTTATAGTAAAGTTATAAAAAAAAGTGGAGAAGATGTGGATAAAAAAATTGTGTAAAAAATGACAAAGAAATAAGCATGTACTAATTTGTGGGACACTTCTAAATGGCAAAACATATACTATTTTGTGAGATGGGAGGAGCAGTATTTAATTAATATTTAATTATTGGTTATTATTTATTGTGTGTATACTTTACCTATTTCTCGATTTATGCGTGTCATCCCTGCGCAGGGGCCATGCTAATCTTCTCTGTATCGTTCCAATTTTATCGGATATCCCCGAAGGGACTGTGTATACTTTACCTAGTGTCTTCAAATAACATATATAGAAACCAATAATAGCTTAAAAATTCTTAACATTGTGACAAAGAATTTCAGTAAGAAAACAAATTATATATATATTTTTATATATATTTTTTATATATAGTACAAATACCTCCAACGTGTTGGGTTAAATAAAGACTTTGAACGTTTCATTTGTCCGCAACATCCGCACTTGATGGTATATAAGCACCAAAAAATCAAACACATGATGCTCTAGGTAATGCCTCTGCTCTCCTTTTTCTAAGGCATTGTACGCCCACTGATAAATGACACAAGAGGAATTCCCAGATGCTTTTAGCATTAGATTTCATTGTGCAGACTTCCCTGAATTGTCTTTTTCAAACAACATTCAGCCTGTATGCACATCTATGAAAATTTTCTTTCCACTTCTCACTAAAGATCAGAGGTTCCTAGTCCTGTAACAACACCGCGTCTACTCATTTTCTCGTTTATGACATGATTTTTATAACTTTACACCAAAAACATGACTTCTACAATTGACCAAAATTACACGAAATTAAAGCTGATGTGGCTGCAGAAAAAGTATACGTAAACTAGCCGGCTAACAGCCTTAGACGATGTTGTTTACTTTTCCGGCAACCACGCCGGCTTTAATTTGACCAAAAATAGACTGATTGGTAAGCCAAACATATTATAACGGTCATGTCTTTTGTGCCAAGATCTAAAGTTGCATTGTAACCGAAGAATGAGTAAAACTTGGGTTATTATAAGGAATTACACCCTTTATAATACGTGAATTTTTTTATTTTTTATTTTAAGTTTGTATCTTGAGCAGTAAAATCCCAGATTTTTCAGAATATCATTGACAATAACAATAATTTTGTCAGCCAAATAACTGAAGTTGAAAAAACAAGAAGAAACTATCCTTTAAAGTGAAGTGCAATCTCATGACCGTTTTATTATCAATTTCCCTCCAAAAATCGTTACTATTTCTTCAACTCAAAAACTTACTTTACTTCCAAAAATAAACTTACTGTGTCTACAATCTTGATGTGCATATGCAATTGATCCAACAACAAATGTGTGACTTCCCAAAATGGAAGGCACTCATCTCCATCAACCACCTTCAAAATCTGGTTATTCATCTCAATTGCGCTATACCACATCTCATTCTTAGCCCCTCTGCTCCCTACCGCCTCTCTAGCTCGTCTCACATTCATCGCTTTTCTTACCACTTTCTCAGCTCTGGCAATGTCCTTGGCATGAACACATGCAAGCAGCAACGAAGCCAGAATGATCTCATCTGCCTCGTAAGGCATGCTCTCAATCAATATCTCAGCTTCCTCCACGCATCCAACCCTAGCAAAGAGATCAACTAAACAGCTGTAATGCTTTAGTTTAGGGTTGAGTCCCAACTCTCCCATTTTAATGAACCATCCTATTCCTTCCTCTACTAAACCACCATAGCTGCAAGCTGACAAGATACCATCAAAGGTATCCTCGTTTGGGTTGAATCCGTTTCTCTTCATATCTGCAAACGCTTGTAGTGCCTCTTTGCCGCACCCATTGAGTGCCAAGCCGTTGATGAAAGCAGTCCACTTAGATGCATCTCTTGCTCGAACCTCATGAAAAACGTCTCTTGCTGTTTCAATTTCCCCACAGTTAGCATACATGTCTACCACTGCTGTGGAAACTTCTGCGTATCTGTCCAACTTTTTCTTCTTCACAAATCCATACGCCCGATTCCCCAAATCCAGAGCACCCAAATCTGCAATGACTGGAAGAACAGCAAGAATCATAATTCTATCGGGCTCAAACACTTTGCACGCGAGGAATTGCTGGAACAACAGCAATGCTTGATGGGATTTCTTCTTGTTACAATATCCACCAATCATTGCGCTCCAAGAACACAAACCCCTGACGGGCATCATATCAAACAGCCGCCTAGCACGATCGACATCACCAATGCTACTATACCCGTGAACCATAGTCGTCCACGACACGACATCTTTCTCTGGCATGGCATCAAACATCGCCTTGGCTAATTCCATATCCCTCAACTTCACATACCCATCAATCAACATATTCCAAGATATTACATCTTTCTCTGGCATGGAATCGAAAAACATCTTGGCTGCTGTCATCTCCCCCAACTTCGAAAACCCTTTGATCATTGTATTCCAAGACACCACATCTTTCTCTGGCATCGCATCGAACAACTTCATGGCTAATTTCATATCCTCTAATTTCACATACCCATCAATCAAAGTATTCCAAGACGCCAAATTTTTCTCCGGCATGGTATCAAACAATGTCCTGGCTGATCTAATATCCCCTGAAATCACATACCCTTTAATCAAAGTATTCCAAGACACCACATCTTTCTTTGGCATCAAATCAAACAACATTTTCGCCAATCTCATCTCCCTTGACTTCACATAACCATTGATCATAGTGGTCCATGACACCACATTTTTCTCGGGCATGGCATCAAACAAAATCTTAGCCGATTTTAAATCACCTAACTTCACATACCCACCTATCAAAGTATTCCAGGAAACCACGTTTTTCTCTGGCATGGCATCAAACAACATCTTTGCCGATCTCATCTCCTCCACATTTACATATCCATTGACCATAATGGACCAAGCAATCACACTCTTCTCTGGCATTGCATCAAACAACATTTTCGCCAATCTCATGTTCCTCAACTTCACATACCCGTCAATCATAGTGGTCCAAGACACAATACTTTTCTCTGGCATGACGTCAAACAACATCTTGGCTGATCTCATGTCCCTCAACTTCACATACCCATTTATCATAGTATTCCAAGATATCACATTTTTCTCCGGCATGGCATCAAACAACATCTTAGCTGTTCTCATCTGCCCTAACTTTGCATGGCCATTGATCATAGTGCTCCAAGCAACCACATTTTTCTCTGGCATCTTATCAAACAACATGGTAGCTGATCTCATGTTTCCCATGTTCACATAAGCATTGATCATCATACTCCAAGAAGCCTCATTTTTCTCCGGCATGGAATCAAACAACATCTTGGCTGCTGCAATATCACCTAACTTCACATACCCTCCAATCAAAGTATTCCAAGATGCCGAATCTTTTTCTGGCATTGCATCAAAAATCATTTTAGCCGATCCCATTTGCCCTAACTTCACATGCCCCTTCATCATGGTGGTCCAAGATACCACATTTTTCTCCAGCATGGCATCAAACAACAACTTTGCCGATCTCATATCCCCTAACTTCGCATACCCGCCAATCAAAGTATTCCATAACTCCACATCTTTCTCAGGGACAGCATAAAATAACATATCAGCTGATGCCATCTTCCCCGACTTCACACACACATCAATCATCATCTTCCAGGACAACAAATCCTTCTCAGGCATGGAAGTCATCGCATCAAAAACTCCTTCCACAGCACCCATATCTCCACCCCTCATATACCCATATATGAGCGCATTCCACGATGCAGAACTCCTATCAGTCATTTCGTCATACACTTTCCTAGCAAAGCCCATTTGCCCCATCTTCGCATACATGTCAACCAACGCGTTCGCCACGTATGAATTCGAGTTAAACCCATATCTCAACACATGAGCGTGCACTTCCATCCCTTCCACCGCCGATGAATTCAAGCTGCAGCACTTGGTGAGAATGGTAAAGGTATAATTGTCGGGTACGAAGGCTTCCTCCCTCCTAAGACAATCATAGAGATGAATGGCTTCAGAGAACTGACGGGAAGAGAGGTGGGACTTCATCATCGCGTTGCATAGGGGGACATCGGGTTGTTGCGGCATTTGATCGAACAGTTGGCGCGCGTGACGAGTGCCGCTGCGCGGATCAGCTAAGGAGAGGCTGCTGATGAACATGGAGACGAGGTTGAGGTTGGTTTCGAGGGCGTGGCGGAGAATAAAAGCGTGGATTTGGAGGAGGGTGGCCATGCGGTGGGTTTTTCTTTGAAGGAGGAAGAAACACCGTCTCTCTCTCGGGCTCCATGCCGGAGACGACCAACTCGCTTCCATTTCCAAGTCTTACATTTCAAATTCGGCTCCGATTTTTTTACTAGTTATTTTTATATCTAAATTACATTTTGACATTTTGTTATGTCAAATATAGCACATAATTACAGGAATTGAAATTCTATGGGAGACAAATTCAACCATAGACTTACTGACACCAAATTTAAAATAAGGGACTAATAATTGATCAAGTCATCTCCACTTTGGAACTACTTGATTCCACTCACCTACATGTTTTAACAACAATATAAAAAGACCATTACCTCATTTTATTTTGGATAATTGCAATTTAGATCTCACACTATTTTTGTTTTCATGGATTATTACAAAAAAAATATTATAATAACAAATAAATCACTACACTACATTAGAAATTAGACCATTATTCCGCTGTATAAGAGAGCTCACCACACCATCATATAATGAATATCCATTATAAATGTGAGATGAATAAATGAATTGATGAGATGGTGATATAATAGATGAAGAATGGAATGGTAATATTTTATCATATCAATTGGCATGCATGGATTTAACTCAAAAATAGATTTAAACAACCGTTGCGTGATTAGTCTCTTAGTTGCGAGTATTTTAAATACTTGATTTACTTCTATGGTTTTGTTTAGGAAATCAACTTATTATAGGTAGCACACTTGTATTGCAACCAATATAAATAAGATATAATTATAGTTTCTTTCAAAATTTATAATAATAATATATAAACATATCCATAATTTCTTTTTAAAGTATAATAACTAATAGAACACCACCTCATACACAACGTTTGTGGTATATACCTTGTTGTTAAGTGTTATTATCTATTGAAATATTCAAACCAGATTGATCTTCAGTCACAAAAATAACAAAATAGAGTTAATCATGCAAATACGGTATTAATAAAATTATAAATATACTAAAAAATATAGATTCGTATTTAAATCTTGACCAGTGGCGGATCTAGGGGGGCGGCCCACCCCCGGTCCCCCACCCCCTACGCCCCCCATCCCCGCCCCTGCCCCGAACAGCTATTTTTTTATGTTGTAAGAAGAGATGCACGATTGATTGATATTGAAAATTTGGATAGCTTTTCTCGAAAGATTGTTGAAACTAAAAAAGATAGCATTTTTCCATTAGTTTATCACTTGATTGAATTGGTATTACTCTTACCTGTAGCTATTGCATCTGTTGAAAGAGTATTTTCTACCATGAAATTTGTCAAGACCGACCTACGAAATAGGATGGGAAATGATTGGTTGAACGATAATTTAGTGACATACAATAAAAGGTCTATCTTTGCTACGGTTTCTAATGTAATTTTTTTGAAATGTTTTCAAGCTATAGATACTCGTAGAAGTCAATTGTCGCGGTCAACAGACGTTAGTGCTACTTGAATTGTAATATGTTATTTATTTTATTATAAAAAATATATTTGAGTATTATATTTTTAAAAAAAAATAGCCCCCCTTATTTTTTTCGTCTGGATCCGCCACTGTTAGTGAGGATTCATTATCCGGTTAGGCTTTATAATATTAGCATTTAATTTCAAAGTTCTAGCTAAAAATTCATTATTAGGATGATTATATTTCATAATTATTGTATTTAATCTTTCAAAGTTTCAAATTTTAATAATAAAGATTAATTAGGGATCATTAAAATATGATAAAAGTCTATTAATTTATTGGTGTCCTATTAAAATTACACAAAATGCGAGTGTTTAGAAATTGTGTGACTAAGTTAGCTTTAGTTTTTCCTACTATTAATGTATATATGTATACCCAGAGTTTCCCGAACATAAAAAAGTTAATTGCTAATTAATATTCGCAACAATTTTTAATTAGTAGAGTTGTTGGAAACATCTATCAGTCAATAACTAGTTTGGCTCTAAATGATTCTAGCGAACTGATGAACATGCAGATGATTGCCTTTAATTGATTTTGTCTAACTGACCAACACGCATCTAGAATAATCTGGCAATTTGGAGTCTAAGATATTATTCTCTCTCTCTTCTCTTTTTTTTTTTTTTTAATCTTAAATAGGGAAGAGGTTAGCATTTTGACCACTTTGTCATGCTGAAACCCAATAGAATTTTGGAATAAATTTTAGCAAATGAAAATCACATAATTTAAACATTCGTAGCTACAGTCGTTAACAATATTTCACATATTCCTGGCGAGGAAAAGAGGCGCCGCATTTGCGTTATAGGCGCTGTATTTGTGTTAGATTTATATGTATATGTTTATGTCGAAATTCGCAGGTTGATTCGAATACTGTTAAATTTAGAAGATTAGAGTTGGAAATTTTCAACTTGGTAAAATTTCAGCTCAATTAACCCGCAATCTGAATAGGGTTAATCCGAAATCCTATGGACTGACTCCTATGTGTAACTATTGTCTATTTTTTCGACTTGGTTGACAACCGGTTCAATACTTTAGTGATAATTTTGATAAATGAATAACTACACAAAAATAAAATAAAATTAACCCTCTAATTTATATCTAATGTATATATATCTTAGATTTTTACTAGATTATAATATAATAACTGATAAATAAATTATAAAGTTCAAGTTCACTATAAGAAATATTTTTTATTCTAAAACATGTTTTAAAATTTGTCGAAATTTGTTTATAATTTCATTTCAATTTTAAAAATGCTAAATTAGATTTTGACATCTTAAGGTCCATCATAACCTATTCTTTTATGTTAAATCATTCAACAACCTAAGATTTATCAAACTTCATTCTTATCCGATGTCCTTTTGTTTTATACTAGTGGCATTTAGTCGTGTCTGAATTTAAGTATATATTCTAAAAAATTTCCAATTAAATATTCTATATTCTATAAATATGAGTAGTTTTACTAATTAAGCATTGGAGAGATCCTACATTCCGCTTTGAAGAACTTGAAAGAATGGTGTGTGATGTACTTAACATTCTTATAATAACAATAGCATCAGATTTTTTCTTTAGTATTTGAGCATACGTTTTGAACAAATACAAAAATAGACTCATTTATGAAAAAGTAAATGCTCTCACACGTATTGGTTGCATGGATATTCTGATGGCAAGATTTTATTTTTGGTATAAAGTTCTAAACTATCAAATTATATTATATTTTAGTATTATAGTTTTTTTCACAGGTGGTGAAGAGTCTAAAGACTATGAGCTCGAAGTGAATGATCAAGTTGAAACTCCAAAAATTATTGATGTAGAAGAAGAATTTTATTCAAATGTTTAGATTTTAGATTCATCTCTGAGACACTTTGACTTCATGAGGCCAAATTACTATTAAACAATTTATCATTAATTTTATATTATGTAATCTTGGATTTTTTTTGGAATGTTTTAGATTTTGAATTTTATGCTTGTCATATGATTTATATCTTTAATTTTTATATATCTTAATATATTACAAATATAGGAACCTTAAGAATAAAAAGTACATGTTAATTTTCATCGTTAAGTTTTAGCTCGATTAGCCCGCTGTGCTAGTTCGAAATGTGAACATTTAGAGTTAAGGTTGAAAATTTCTAATCCAATAAAATTTCAGCCCGATTAGCCCGGAACTCGAATGAAGCTGACACGAAGATGGACTAGCACGATTGACATCCTAATATTAATAATAAAAAAATTGGGTATCTTTTCCTTTGTTGTAAAAATCGGCCTAGGCGGCCGCCTAGGCGCTCGGCGGCTGCCTGCCGCGGCGCATACGGGCAAATCGGCTGGATTAGGCGGCCGAACGCCTAGG